>AWYD02000112.1:0-16772 GCA_000504365.2 Pseudocercospora pini-densiflorae CBS 125139
TTTAAAGTTATAGTAGAGTATACTAGCGTTTAGGTAGCTCTTAGAGTATAATATAGTTAGTAGAAAGTATAGCGAGTCTAGGTAAGCTTCGCGGCTATTATTAAGGTTAATATTATTAAAAGTAAAGTGTTATAATAGGAAAGAGCGACTTAGAAGTGCTATTGTCCACTTGGTCAATCTGGAGCTCCGTCTTCGGCCCAAGAAAAGTATTGCGATCCAATCCCGACGATGCATTTACTTTTGGTCTGCAACCACTCTATAGCCAATTCTACACCTCGAAGCTGATCTATACAATAGCATCGTCGTTCGTGATGAGCTTGGCATCACCCGCGATAATACCAAAAGCCTCCGCGCCGTTGCGCGTGTTGGCGACGAGGACACCCACGACCAGACGATATCATCAAGATCATCGAGAAACATGTCTTCATCAGAGAAGACTCAGCAACCAATACCATCGCCCGCGGTTATCACCTTCCCATAGAACGAACCATGAACGGATACATCATCAGACACGAAGCTTTCACGCTTCTTCTTCAGCTTTCGCAATTAAAGACCCATATGCCTCGCTAGGTGTAGGCAAAAGCGCCTCAGCATCAGAGATCAAGAAGGCATACTATGGCCTCGCGAAGAAGTACCATCCAGACACGAACAAAGATCCCAAGGCGAAAGAGAAATTCGCAGAGGCGCAATCTGCATATGAGATCCTGAGCGATGAAAAGAAGAAGGGCATGTACGATCAGTATGGCTCAGCAGCTTTCGATGCGAATGGCAATGCTGGCTTTGATCCTGGCGCAGCAGGTGCTGGAGGTGGGAATCCATTCGGAGGAGGGAATCCATTTGGTGGATTTGGAGGTCAAGCAGCAGGTTTTGGCGGGCAAGGTGGATTTGGAGCAGAATTTAATTTTGAAGATCTATTCTCTGCTTTCGGAGCGGGCGGTGCTAGGAGAGGAAGGGGAGGCAGAGGACCGTTTCAAGAGGAGGTCATGGTCGGTGAGAACATCGAAGTGCAGACCAATATTTCATTCATGGATGCCGCGAAAGGTGTACAGAAGGATATCACGATTACGCCATTGGTACAATGTAAGACGTGTAATGGCAACGGGCTGAAGAAGGGCAAGAGCAGGAGTGCCTGTCAGACTTGCGATGGCACTGGAACAAGGGTGCACTTCATGCAGGGAGGATTTCAGATGGCGAGCACTTGCGGAACTTGTGGTGGCACTGGTGTCCAAGTCCCAAGAGGAGCAGAATGTGGCACATGTAAGGGCAACGGAGCCGTAAGAGAACGGAAGACTGTCACAGTGGATATTCCGGGTGGTGTAGAAGACGGCATGCGATTGCGAGTGATGGGCGAAGGAGACTATCCACCAACTGGACAAGCTGCGAATCCGGACGCAAGATCGACGAAGGGAGACTTGTACGTCTTCATTCGTGTTGCGCCAGACTCCAAGTTCCAGCGCAGCGGCTCGGATGTGCTTTACACTGCCAGTATTCCGCTTACAACTGCCGTACTCGGAGGCGAGATTATAGTGCCCACGCTCGACGGAGACGTCAAAGTCAAGGTTGCAACTGGCACTGGCACCGGCGATAAGATCACAATGGCTGGAATGGGTATGAAGAAGCTCAACTCACGGCGAGGCACAAATGGCGACCTGAGAGTAGAGTTCAAGGTTCAGATGCCGAAGTACCTATCAGTCAACCAGCGGACGATCATCGAAATGCTGGCAGATGAGATGGGTGACAAGAACGCCAAGCGAGTGATGAACCTGAACAATTTGAACCAGACCTCGCAAGCATCATCGACGAAGAAGGATGCCTCAACAGGATCTAGCTCCTCATCGAAGCCTTCGACATCGAGCCAGAAAGACGAACACAAAGACGAGGGCTTCCTGAAGAACTTCTGGCATAATATTTCTGGGCAGCATGACGATTTAAAGAAAGACGAGCAGGCCAAGAAGGAAGATGAGGAAGAGCCACCAAAGAAGGCATCTGGGTCTGGTTCAGGCTGATCGTGGGAGCGGGAAGTAAAGAGGGTTTGCATTGCCGGAGTTCGAGCGTTTGTCGAAATGGGATAGCAGTACTCACGAGTACATGCATGGCGAACGGTCGATGGGTAAGAGAGTGTACAGTAGCAGCATCACTTGTCGTTGTCTTGATCGGACATCTCGACTCTTGCTTTTGTAGAGTAGAACTGGATGAAGTGTACAGAAAAGGTCACCATTTATCAATCAATAACTTGGCCATGATCCATGACTCTTCTGAAGCGCGGCATTTAGGCGCTGGCGCGCATGATGTAGGTGTCGGCGGCTAGCGAGAGTTGCGAAAGTCGGTCTTCTCGTCTTGACTGGAGTATCACAACTTGACGCCGAGGCTGTGCTGTATAAGCGCTTTACTATTGTATGCTCATGCTTCGGGATACTGGTGTGGTGTAGGAAGTAAAGTAGCACAAGAATGGAGAATAAAGTCTTGGGCGGTCGCAGATCCCGGACCTCCAACTCAGCTTGCCTGCTTGCTCGTGGCCCCACGTAGACACCCATACAACGTCACACTCAGAGTACAGGTTGAGACCACTTCACCAACCACGCCAGCACAGCACTCAAACAGCAGACACTCGAATAGGCCGGCGAACGAGCATTGGGAGACGCAGAACAGGACAGGACCAGATTGGATTGCCACAGAAAAGCCACTGGTAGCACAAGACTCGGCCTGGAATTGATCTAATGCAGGTGCCTTATGTCCTGTGATGGCTTGGCTGTAGAGAAGTGAACCTACGAACCGCATACCCTTCTCGCCTCGTATACCGAAAGCAGCGCCGACAATCGAGCAAACAATCATCAGCGACACAGTTCCTCGCCCACAACACAGCGTTGATTCATGCTTCCCATCCGCCCTGGCCTGTCCAGGCAGCTCTCCGCCGCCGCCATGCAGGTCCCAATGATATCGTGTCCGCTCAAGCAGACCAACGAGATCGACTGGATAGCGCCCCTCAAGCACCACATCCGCAACCACTACCAAGACGATGCCGAGCGGTACAACGACGAATGCGCCCAGCTTAATCGTCTCCGACAAGATATGCGAGGAGCAGGCAAGGACAGCGCAGCGGGAAGAGATCTGTTATATAGATACTATGGCCAGCTGGAACTGCTCGACCTGAGGTTTCCAGTGGATGAGAACCATATCAAGATCAGCTTCACCTGGTTCGATGCCTTTACGCATAAACCCACTAGCCAATTCTCGTTGGCATATGAGAAGGCTAGCATAATATTCAATATCTCTGCTGTGCTGTCTTGCCATGCGGCGAATCAAAATCGACATGAGGATACGGGTTTGAAGACGGCTTATCACAGTTTCCAGGCTAGTGCGGGGATGTTCACGTACATCAACGAGAACTTCTTACATGCGCCTTCTACCGACTTGAGCAGAGAAACGGTCAAGACATTGATCAGTATTATGCTGGCACAGGGTCAAGAAGTGTTCATCGAGAAGCAGGTCGTGGACAAGAAGAAGCCAGGACTCATTGCGAAGCTCGCGGCTCAGGCGGCGTATCTGTATGCGCAAGCAGTGGAAGGTGTGCAGGAAAATGTCAGCAAAGCTGTATTTGAAAGAGTGTGGCTACTCGTCACGCAAATCAAGCAGCATCACATGGCGAGCGTCGCACAGTACTATCAGGCTGTGGCAGATTACGAGGCGAACAATTATGGGCAGGCCATAAGTCGATTGATGGCAGCTCAGACGGCTGTCAAAGAAGCGAGTAGACTGGCGAATGCATTTCCTGGGAGCGTGCCGGCGACTAGTAATCTTGGCTCAGAAACAGGATCGATCCTGGCAGATATGACGAAGAAACAGCAAGAGAGTATCGTGGAATTGCTCGCGGAGTATAATCGAGACAACGACATGATATATCATCAGCCTGTGCCGTCAGAGACGAATCTGCCAAGCATACCGAAGCTACCTGCTGCAAAGGCGATTCCTGTTTCTGAGCTATATCAAGGGCAGGATATCCAACGCATCATTGGGCCTGATATCTTCCAGCGGATCGTGCCCATGTCGGTCACGGAAAGTGCGAGCTTGTATGATGAGGAAAAGGCGAAGATGATCCGCGCTGAAGCTGAACGAGTGGAAACCGCTGATAGCGAGCTGGCAACATCTTTAGACTATTTGAAACTACCAGGCAGCCTGAATATACTCAAAGGTGCCGTCGACCAGGACTCGATGACAGTCGATGATGACTTCAGGAACTGGTGTACGGAGTTGGCTGGACACAATCCGTTCGGACCAGTTTTCGATCAATTACGTGAGGATAAGCAGACTATCGTCTCGACTTTAGACAATAGCTTAAAACAGCTGGATATGGAGGAGTCTGTGTGCGAAAAGATGCGAAGCAAATATGGACCGGAATGGACGCAGCAACCTTCTAGTCGACTGACACAAACACTGCGCACTGATGCAAGAAGCTATAAGTCTGCTGTCGAAGAGGCTTCGACAAGCGATGCACAGCTCTACAGCACATACAGGCAGTATGAGTCTGATATGGATGAGATGCGGTCGGCAGGCGAGACCGATGAGGCTGATGTGCTCTACCAGAGAGCGATGATCAAAGCCGGTGCCGGCAAGAAGGGTATACAAAGTCCTGCTGCTTTTGATGAAGGCAACCTTCTCGACGACGACTTCGCGGACGACAGTCAACAGAGTGTCGCTGAGCAGATCGAGAGGGTAGAAGCTCTGATCAACAAGCTTCAGCTCGTGAAGCGAGAACGAGCGCAAGTGCTGAAGGACTTGAAGGAGAAGGTGAGAATTTGCATACTGAAATTTCCATTATCATTTCGCTGACTGAACGTGACAGATACACAACGATGACATATCAAATGTTCTGATGCTCAACAAGAAGGCCATCACGAACCAGGAGAGTCAGCTATTCAAGTCTGAGCTCGAGAAGTTCCGTCCTCACCAGAATCGCATCTTGCAAGCAGTGCACAAGCAGTCGTCCCTTATGAAGGAGCTCACTCGCACGTACAGCGAATTACTTCAAGATAAGCGAGTGAAGGGCGAACAGAACAAGTACGAAGCCTTTTCACGGCAACGTAACACTGTCTTGAGCAAATACCGGAAAGTCTTCCAAGCATACAAAGATCTCCAAGCCGGCCTCTCACGAGCACAGCAATTCTACGACGAAATGAAGGAGACTGTAGACAGCTTGAAGAAGAACGTCGACTCTTTTGTCGAGAATCGCCGCTCTGAAGGTGGTCAACTCCTCAGCGCAATCGAAGCCTCGAAAGGCAGCGGCGCAGATCGAGAACAAGCTCGTCTGAAAGAGCTCATGGAACGCATGAGCGTCAGTCCCAACAGCCAACAATCTTCAGGCTCGCCCATGCCAGGCTTCAGCGGAGCTGGCCAACGAGATTCATCACACCGCCCTCCCCCTTTGCAACCGCAGACTTCATACGGTCATCAGCCACAGCAACCACTCTACAATCCAGCTGCAAGCCCGCCCATCACACCTCGCTACCAGCCTCCAAATGGCAATATGCAGTCTCCGGCTCCGGCTCCTTACCCATACCAACAAACGGCAAACTACAATCCCAATCAATATGGTGCCCCTCCCATGCAATCACCACCCGCTCATCAGCAATACTTCTCTCCGCCTCCTAACCACTACCAACAGCCTCCAAGTACGACGCAATATAGCCAACATCAGCAATACTCTGGCAACGGTGTGCCGCAAGGCTGGCAACCTCCTCCACCTCCGCCAGGACCACCACCTAGTAATCAGAATCAGTACGGCCAGCATCAGCCACAGGGCGGAGGTGATCCCTGGGCTGGACTTGCGGGTTGGAAGTAACTTGGAAGTGTTTGAGCGTTCGGTCTGGGGTGCATGTGTTAGTGATGTGTCTAGGAGTCTTGTAGCATGATTGTATAGCGAGCATTTGATCATGCATGGCATTTTACGTAGGATGAGAGAAATGAAAAGAACAAGTCGACTTCTTCAGGGCTGGGCCCAACGTCAACATCTTCCCACGAGATTTGCTTGTCGAAGCCTCGATCTCGAGTACTCATGTTTTAGCACATGTCGGGCCTTCGAGCCAGCACGATAGAGCTCCAGATCTGCTCAGAAGTCACCAATGCTACAACAAAGAGCTTCGCCAAATGTTAATTCTACGCGGTACACTTTCTTGCCTTTTTCTCCATGACCGTTTACTCCGTGGCATCACAGCATGGTATCCTCAGCAACGTACCTGATCAGGATTTTTGAGACCGTTAGAGATCTAAAGGATATCACAATCGACTATCGAAGATGCTGCAAACTCCTGATCAAAGTTCTCGACGATTGCAGAGAGGCGACTCAAGTCTGTACATACCAGCAAGAAGTGGATGTATTCTTCGAACTCGGATGCGAGGCGCTGCAAGTCGCAAGTGATTGCATACAAAGATTCTACTTCATACCGCCTCCTTTTCTGAGCAGTCTTCAATGGTACCCAATGATCACCCGAAGCTTCGATTTGACAACCTATGGAACACTTCGGCGCTCCGTCTTGGAGATGGTCATGGATAGTCTTTGGGCTCATCCGGCCATCACAGACGTTGACGACGACAACGAACGCACTACTCGAGAGCACTTCTTGAAACTTGCTCAAAAGGCTTTCTCGCTTTGCTTTGGCGATCTCGTTACGATCCACCCCGCCGAGCTTAAACGTGTTGAAGACATTGAGACAGACTACCAGCATTCCCACGTCAACATTGGCATCAACCTCGCGAAATGCCATGATCCTTCGAGCAGAATCTGGCAACGCCGGACGTTCCCAATAGTACTACGTGTGATTATCGCTCTTGCTCGAAGCCACTCATCATGGTTTCGTGGTCGAGCAGTCTACATCTGGGGCGAAGAAATCATCGAGCAAGAAAGCAGCCCAGCACACATATCCCCTGCGACGAGAGTCGAGAAACGTTCCGTAGACGTAACCCTCCTCACAGACTTCGAAAAAGCATTCTTACAAAGACAACACATGGCATTGATGGACATGCAAGCCACCGCAACTACGAAACGAGAATACATCGCTCAGATCCGCACAGCAATCGATATCGTCCGCACCGCAGTCGAAACACAAAAGTCCTCCTCTAGCTTCGCGTACGAGTTCTTCCAAAAAAGATCCTTCGTGTTCGCTCGTGATGCTTTGGTCAAACTCACGAGAGTTTCGAAGCGTTTCTTTGGAATAAGTGTGAATCCCTCACGAAACGAAGTCTTCAACCCAGAAAGTCAACGACGAGTCTTTCCTGTGAATGTCCGAAAACCGGCTACCAGAAGACGAATGAAACACCTCCAACTCGCACAACGTGAGCACCAAATCCTCACGAATTTGGATCATTTATTCAGATCCAAACCACAAGATCCAAAACGTTTGATTTTTGCCGAAATGGTGCTGAATCTTTGTTGTGGTATGGGTACAATAATCCCACGAACGGGGTCTGCTCATGGACCGCCGACCGATATCAAGCTGGAGGAAATTTGGTCTGAGTCGCCGAAATGGAGGGAGCAGATGCTTAAGTTCACGGAATATGCACTGGTCGTATTGGGACAGTATTTGATGGAGAAGTTTCCTGGGAGGGAGTTGTGTTTGTGGGATGGTGAAGAGGTTCCGAAGAAGCAGGAGGTGGGGATGTGGATTGGATGTTTTGGAGATGGCAGTGGGCCGGTTAGGATTCATCCGATTACGATTGGGGAGTAGAGTCGTGTGAGCTATCCAGTTGTGATCCAATCGTGGTGAAATACTTGGTCTGCTTGTTAAAACGACGAGTCTCAATTATCAAGCACCCTACCCTATCTTGACGAGCGATGTGGATGACTAGAGACTCTCAAAATTCTGTGTAGCGTGCACAGTAGCTAGAGGCGAAATGTTAGGCATTTGCAAGTCTGGTTGTTCTCAGTCATTGCTCCTGAGTGTTCACTTGTCGACCATTCAACTATCCAACCTCTCATCTTCATCATTCCCACCCTCAGAGCCGCAATGTCGTTCCTTCTTCAATTCACTCACCGACAGCAAACCACTCCAGGACATATTCTAGCCGGAACACCATCAGGGTAATCAAGAAACCCGATCCACATCACCATCTCCTGCTCCCTCGTCTTCGGAATCTCCTCTCCAGTCCAGAGACGTAGACTCCTTCCCTCAAACTTCTCCACCAAGCATTGCGCCACACCTACTAGAGCGAAATGCGTATATGCCAACATTTCTTCCCGCTCCAGGATCTGCAACCGGGGGAGATCAACCCTCTCCTCCGGCCCATACACGTTCCCATCAGACGCAGAACTTCCCTCATGTGGTAGAATCGTGAACGCCGCACCAGCACTATACTCAAACACAAGTTCAGCCCAAATCAATCTCTTCTCATCTCCAGCTCGACATCTGTACAAATTGTCCAAAGCATTCAAAATCGCCCATTGTCGCTGCATAGACTGATCTCTTGTCGGGAAAAGTCGAGATTCTGATTCCGGGTTGAAAGCCTGATTTTGAAAAGGTTTGGAGCTCGTGCAGCCAAAATATTCTTCTGCGTTGGTTTTCATGCGATGAAGAGCTTGGGATGCGGTGTTAAACATTCTTGTGGTGTGGAAGGGGTATTCGAACGAGGAGTTGTGGGCTTGAGTGGAGACACGGATGATATCGAGAAGGGAGCGGATTTGGACTGAATAAGGTTGTGTGCTGTTGTTCATAGCTAGGGCGTTGTGTTGTCTCTGCCAAAAAGCTTTTTCAAGGGGTGTCAGGAGGATGACGGGTGGATTGATGCGAGGGTTGAAATTGAGTTCTTTACAACCTATGTTGTCTAAGAAGCGATCTGTAATGCTGGGGAGCTTTACGGTAATGGATTGGTTCCAAATACGAACTGGTTGGTTGTTGAACCATGAGGAATGGCTGTGAGCTAGGGCGAGAAGGATATGAAGGGACATGTTGAACATCTTGCATTGCCAGGTCCTGTTGTGGGTGTCTTGATGGCTTGCTACATTGATTCCTGTCCTGAGATAATCCGTCTCGAAGCCAGCGCGATTTGTGAGCTCGCCAGGGTCTATGCTGACCTGGTCGCCGAAGCAGAGTAGAAATGCTTTGTAAGCCAGGCTGAAGAAGGAGTCGGTACCATCTGGAAGGTCATCAATGTCTAGGTCCTTGTCATCGGGGTTGTCATCGTCGGTGTACCCATCGTGCAGGTCCTCATCGTCAGTTTCATTGCCATCAGTGCCCCCCTCGTCTGCGTCTCCCGTCTCTCGTTCTTGGTCTTCTAGTTCCTCGTCATCTAAAGTCTCTTCATCGAGTCTCTCGTCGTCCAGTCCCTCGTCGTCCGGCAGCTCGTCTTCTGGTTCCTCATTGTCTAGTTCATCGTCTTCTAGAGTCTCATCGTCTGTATAATCATCGTTCAAATCCCCATGGTCTGGTTCCTCGTCGTCTGGTTCCTCGTCGTCAGGTTCCTCGTCGCCTGTCTCCTCGTCGTCTGTTTCCTCATCGTCTGTATGGGTCCCGTCCAGCATGCCATCTGTTAGAGCCTCATGAGCCCAGAGCCCATCCAAAATAATCGCCAGAACCGATTCACGCAGAGCTCCAGAATCTTCCAAATCGAAGCGTCGAAGAGAATTTGGAGGTGTCTTCCACCTGTGCCCTCTCATCCTTCCTCCATATCGCTCAGATTTACGCAGTAGTGGCGGAGCTTTGGAGTACGTCGTCTGCAAGCAATTGGCCGCGTATTGAAGTGCCATTTCACCCAGCTGTCGGAGTTCTTCTGCGTCGTCAGCATATATGCAAAATCGAGATGCGTCTCTGCAGTCGAATAAGACTCTGACCAGGAGTCTGCAGCTTCTATGAATGTCTTTTCCAATGTGCTTCATCTCACGAACATTTGCTTTGATGGTAGGGAGGCGGCGTGCGAATATGAAGCTCTTTACGGCTGCCATTATGCTGTACATCTTGTGAAGGTGAAAGGCAGGTAACCGGAAAGGTCATGGCGAGCAGATGCATGGCAGGCAATAGTGATTTGATGGGGTTCTTTGTTGGGGTGCCAGTCACTTCTGAGCAGATCTGGCTGTCGACTGTGCCAGCTAGAAAGGCCAGCGTATGTCCAGCCTCTTCTCAAACGTCGAGCCTCGGGGCTGGCAAGACTGAACGATCTATCACTCACCTTGTCCAGAGACTGCGAGAAAGAGTCAACTCGAGTATGCGGTGCGTAAAAAGAGCAGTGATGTTCTACCCGACCCCAGCAATCCACCTCATGACCCTCAACGGAACAGCCAAAGGCCAAAAGACAACCTCAAGCAAATGCATAACCGCAGCACCCAACTGCCAAAGCATAGCCAACAATGTGCACACAGCCAGAGCATGCCCAGTCAAAGACAACACAGTCTTCAACGCCTCTGCTTTCTCTCTAGTAGAGACCTGAGGATCCTTCAACAGCTCCAAAGTATCTATTCTCGGAACCTGCAAAGAACCCAAATATCTCAGAGCCGAAGTCGCGTATTCCAGGCACATCTCTGCCATGTCCAGATCATAATCTTTCCTTGATGAGATGTCTGATTTCTGGCCGTGGAATAGCACTGAGCTCTGCCTCACTACCGTGGCATCTGAGGCCTTCCTCCTCCTCTCAGCACATTCTCCACTATTCCCATCTCTTCGACAACCGAACGAACACTGTCTGGAGCTCTTGGGAATTGCCGCATGCTCAGGCTTCACCAAACGGACTTTTGGCAGCCTGCTAATAAGGGATGTCGTCGAAGAAGACTCAGGAGGCTGACGGCTGGGCAAAGCTATATTCTTCTCATCAAAATAATTCTGATCGCCGGTAAGCGAGCCGGTATGTGTATTGGCAACGGGGATGCTTCTCGGCGCCGAGTCTGTGGAAGATTTAAGGTTCTGCAAGATCGCCCGGTCCACAACAACCGTTGCCGAGTGCTTGGGAGGAAGAGACCCTTCGGACGTCGATGCGTTGTACTGATGATCCCGTACAGGTGATTGGCTTGGGAATGCTCGGCGGTATAAGGGGTTTCTTGGATTTATGATCGCTGTCAGGAACCCGAATAGCTTCATCTGCGTTGTGATGGGTCATCCTGGTCGGCTTTGCATTTGCTCTTTTGCGGACGACGAGTATTGGAGGGTCCACGTCCTCGTATGTTCGGTCTTGGTGGTAATCATCATTATAGGGAATGAATTGGCGGTCGTGTAGGGGCCTTGTATCTGTCAAATGCTGGTCTTCACATGCGCACTCGTGGCAGTCTGTGTAGACTTTACATGAACTTTGTCCACGAAACAATCTCCGGTCATAGCCATCGCTGGAGACCCGTCTTGCTTTTCGCCGATAGTGTTCCAATGCATCGATCTGCTCTGCGGTGTAACCAGGGTATGAGAACGGCTGTGGCTCACGTGCAGATGGCATGTTTACCACGAACTGATCATCTCGAAGCTCTGGTGAAGGCGCGACTTCAGGCTGGCATTTCTCCACGAGGTCGCTCGATTGGTTGCCGGGGAATGCACCTGGCACATGGTTCTGCGGCAGTGTGGTTTCTCGACCATTGCGAGTTCGTACGCTCCCAGAACTGGTCTTTCTGCCCTCATTTGCTCTGCAAAGTGCTGGTCGCTCCCTTTGTGCTGGAGTTGGAGAGCTCTGTTCTACCGAATGTCTCTTCAGAGCTTCTCCAGGTGAGTCGGGCGTGCATGGTGTTCGGGTCCCCACGCTTGGAGATATGAGTCCCGTCCTTGGGTTCGCACCTCTAGCAGTAATGTAGTCGTCGCTATCCTTCATTCGCTTCATGTGGGGTCGGCGCTCAATGCTGGTGAACGAGGGTGCTTCTTGCAGGTTGGGCGGGTATTTGGCTACAAGCGCCTTGAGTCGAGCTCCTAAGCTGCGATTCCGGCCATGCGGCTGCAGATTTGCTTGACACTGCTGAGAATTGCTGTGATCTGTGGAAAGTGTCGTTCTAGGTTGTGTCGTCAATGTCGGGCGGTGAAATTGCTTAAGATGAGCTGGGACTCTCGAGATCTTGTTCGTGTGATCCTCCATGCGACAAATGGAATATCGATGTTTGGACGTGGAATGCTGTACGCTTCCCAAGCAACCCGACTTGAAAGAATGAACAGCTTGAAATCCTCACTTACCATCGCACCTACCTCATGACTTGACTTCTGCTTTCCGTAAATCGAACACTCTTTCCTTCATCACCAACTGTCTCTATGCGTCACTTCTGCGCTTCTAGCAGTCCTGCTTTTGGAGCGTGGTTGCGAAGTCAAACGGCGACGTGCGACCGACACAACAGCTTCCCAATACTGGCGATGGCGATCCTTCCTCTCGTTTGAGAACGACCTTGCAAGCCCATCCATGTCCAATAGCGAGTCTATAAGCCATTCGCACAGCGTAATTCGAATGTTACTTCGGCACACTGCAACAAAGTGGGCAAAGTCCGATGGAGCCACTCGGTAGCTTTCGCATTGCAGGCTTTTATTCTTGCAATGTGTTCGGAGTCGCTCGCAAAGAATTCGTGCCGGGAATCAAAGCTTCCTAATGATTCGCGCGAACCGGGCTTCTCCCGGCCAGGCACAACTTTCCCATAACCCATGTCATTGATGACAGGTACAGATGTTGGGCTGATCAAAGTCGCTCATACAGAAGAGTCTTAGGCAACATTTGCTAAGACGCGTCCTGGAGGACAAGAGTTGAGCTTCGACGCGGATCCTCCGGCATGGCTTGCGACTGCAAAAGTATGGTGCTTACAGATCTTCCGGGCCGCTGACACGTCCAAGACACAACTTCTCCCAGTCATGATGATAAGCCTTTTTGCCTTCACATTGAGATTCAGGTCCAGTGGTCGTCATACTTCGTATGCCAGTTTTGCAGATCATGCATTGTCTGCTTTTCGCGTGCTGACGAGTGCAGCGAGGCGCTTCCTACCCACTGATTCTCTGGCGCTTCCATCCCGCGCTCTCCCGCACTTGAATTTCATGGTCTTTTGAAATCGCCAAGCGTCTTTAATCCGGAGAAAGATGCACAAGCTGGTCAATGTGACAGGGAGAGGACGCCGAGAGAATTGGGAGTTTCGCTGGGCATTGACGAAGCAATGTTTGATCGTCCTGTTAGGATGGGCCAACGATGTGACAATCTTCGTCCAAGGCAAATTTGGAATGGGACAGACGTGTCTCCATCAACTGCGACAGTGTGATAGAGTCCAAGGCTTGGGTGTAACAGAATGCCGATTGAGGTGTCGTTGGCAACTTTGACAAGAAAGGCCAAGTGTGCTGTGAAACGAAGTCATTCGCGGCAGACAGCGGGGAGCAGGTTTCTTTGATTCCATTCTACGAGGGCTGTCTCAATGTCGGGATGTGGTGGTCGTGAGGGACCGGGTGCTCCAAGCAGCTCAATCGGTGTCGCTTCTCGTTCCAAGACGCAGCGAAAAGTCGCAACAGCCTTGCCTTACGGCTGCGCGGCACGATAAACATGTAGGATCGCAAAATGCCTCACACTATCGGCAGTTTCGGATCTTGCGGTGTACAGTAGTCGTATGTGCGGGTTTTAAATCTCTGCAAGGGCTTTCACGAGCGTGGGAACTCTAGTGACACAGCGGGTACTGAAGGTCGGCGAGTCGCGGGAGAGCCAAAGAGCCTCTCAGACTGGCACACAGAACTGGCACGCCGAAAGCACTCCCGTTCGGACACGCGAGTAACGCCCGCGGCGCATCTCTAAACCTACTCTGAGTGCTCTGCGGTATGGGACCCCAGTACAAAGCTTTCGGCCTCACGCAGGTTGCAGCTACCACGATGGGAAGCGCTCAACCGTCTCAAATACAGTAGAGGCTGATTGTTCTGGCCGGTCTGTTACGCGAAGGGTTGGTTTCCGAGCTACGAGGCCAAGATGGAGACAGCAATGCAAAGGCGGGTAGCAGACGGCACAAGGCTACGGTACCTCTGAGATACCTGATCATGCTTCTGATGAGATATAGCAGCCAGCGTTGGCCGGAGACCGTGGGCGAGCGCGGGAAAATCTCCAACAGCAAAAGTAGCGATGGCAGCACAGCGAATTATTGTTTGTTTTGATCCTCGATAGGTTGCCCTGCAGACGCCTGTGCAATTTGATCCAGCATGCTCATTTCGGCTCTTGGCACGTGGGTCCACCAGCAAGATTGGCTTCCCGCGACAGCTGCTTTTGTGCGTGATGCTAGCAGCAACGGTTGCCGCGCACTCATGCTGGTCGCGCCCGTAATTATTGGCCAAGTCTGCTACTTAATTGATATCGACAGACAAGACGAGCGTGCTTGTGGTCGGCCCCGTTTGCATGAATCCACCGCGATAGAATACGACCGCGCAGTAGGCGAGTGCGCTCTGGAGGCCGCCACGAGCAGTCCAAAATCCCAATGTCCCAATGTCTCCCCAATGCCTGCACATAGCTGCCACCTGCTACACGCTGCAGGAAGAAGCTCTGGCTGTCGCAGGGCTGGAACTGCGGTGGTGCAGTGCATAATTGATGTCATGATGCGAGCTCGTGTTGGACAGAGTGCCACTCGGCTGACAGCCTGAGAGCCACGCAGGAATTGGTACGAATGGGCGTGCACTCGGCCTGCTACTTCGAGCTGTGAGCTGCAACCGCCAACAAGCATGACCGCACACGAAGAAGTGCAGGCGTGAAAAGCAGAATCTTTGCCTTTCGCAACTCCGATCAGTCGTCGGGTAAGCTGATTGCACGCAGCTCATTTGCTGATAGCGCACCCGTCTGTACCACCCCGCGCACAGTCATTGGGTTGAGCAGTGAGCTGCGGGTGTTCCTTACCAAGAGCGGGACTAGTGCAGTGTGTGACGTTTGGATCGGTGGACATTTTTCGGGCCTTTGGTGAGCCAGTGGTGCAGAGCTAGAGTGGGTTCGCTTTGGCTAGGATGAAGCAAAATCCCTCACGCGCAACTGGCCTGTGGGCAGACTGGCAAAGCCCGCAAAGCTAGTCAACGCAGATACACGGTATCTGCGGCGTCGCTCACTTTACGTTATTGGCATAATCTGAGAACGGTCCGACCAGACTCGCCAACGAGCAGCGGCCAGCTTGCACCCAGCAGGGTGAGCCTTCTGACGAAAGCTCGGCATCGCGGCAACGACCGGGGCCTCTGGCTTGTCCTCAGTCGCTCGCTTGCCTTTTTAATCTACCCAGCTCGTCCGCGTTCAAAAGCTTCCTCTTCTTTTACAGCTTCGCGGCCCTCATCGCCCATTGATCAACCCAACAGCGACGACCATTCACTTGGTTATTGCTATTCAAGATGGCGAGCCAAGAACCTGGTGCTCCCCGTGTGAGCTTCTCCGACAAGGACCTGGAGAACGGTGGTCAAGGTGGTCAGGACCGGTACGTCGTCGTCCATCGCGCTCGTCGTTGCAAAAATCATTCTTTTTCGCGACGGCAGCTGCACCACTCGCGCCTGCGTCGCGCCCGCCATGTCTTCCATCGATCACGTCACTGACAATACCAATAGGTCGCGCAAGTGGTCCCAGGCGCCTGGCAACATTGAGGATCTCGGTAAGTCGACCATGTGGGCATTTTTGGACGCGTCTAACATGGATTTTCCCCCTCTAGACGAGTACACTGCGCTTCAGAAGTACATTTCCACTTACAGAGATCCCAAGCTCGCTCAAGAAGAGGGCGGTGCTGAGAAGGAGGAGAAGCCCAAGAAGGCCTGGCAGGTTCGTTGTCACTGTCGCTGGGATGCATCTCTAACCTGAAACTGACTCGTCACTCCAGTTCTGGAAGTCCTCCAAGAAGGAGGGTGCTGCCACCAGCGAAGATGGCCACGTTCCCGAAGAGTGGTTAGACGTCGACATCAAGCAGGGTATCAGCAACAACGATGTCGAGTCCCGACGAAAGCGCTTCGGCTGGAACGAGCTCACCTCCGAGAAGGAGAATATGTTCCTCAAGTTCCTTGGTTTCTTCAAGGGTCCTATTCTCTACGGTATGTCTATCTACAGCTCCCTCCCCATTTTCCCAGTGTGCGAAGCAGAATTGCGCCCGCAATGGATTACGCATTCTGTTTGGTAGCTTGTTTTGCTTTTCTCGAGCTTCACGCTCCACACTGAAGCTTCGGAGGCAAATCTCTTGGCACACAGCTACCGCTGCACGGCTATGCACGACATCAATGGCGCAGTAAGCAGTAGCTAATTCTTGGCAGTCATGGAACTCGCTGTCCTCCTCGCTGCCGGTCTTCGTGACTGGATCGATTTCGGTGTCATTATCGCTATTCTGATGCTTAACGCCATCGTCGGTTGGTACCAGGAAAAGCAGGCCGCAGACATTGTGTCAAAACTCAAGGGTGACATTGCCATGAAGGCGACTGTCATTCGTAACGGACAAGAACAAGATATCAAGGCTCGCGAGATTGTTCCAGGTGATATTATCATCATCGAGGAAGGTCAAACCGTCCCAGCCGACGCCCGTCTTATCTGCGACTACGACCACCCAGAGGACTTCGAGAAGTATAAGGAGCTTCGCGAACAACACGCACTCGACCCAGAGGAGGACCCAGCCGGTTCCGAAGATGCTGAGGGTGACGAGGGTGAGGGTATCCAACACCAAGGCCACTCCATTGTCGCTACCGATCAGTCTGCCATCACTGGTGAATCTCTCGCTGTCGACAAGTTCATGGGCGATGTTGTCTACTACACTACTGGTTGCAAGCGTGGAAAGGCCTACGCCGTTGCTACTACCTCTGCCCGCTTCTCCTTCGTCGGTCGCACTGCCTCTCTCGTGCAGGGTGCCAAGGACCAGGGTCACTTTAAGGCTATCATGA
>AWYD02000129.1:0-11316 GCA_000504365.2 Pseudocercospora pini-densiflorae CBS 125139
GCATCCAGGAGATGCTTCAGTACCTCAAGCCAGACCAGCTCTGGATCAACCCAGACTGCGGTCTTAAGACCCGCCAGTGGAAGGAGACCAAGGCCGCTCTGGTCAACATGGTCAACGCTGCTAAGCACTTCCGTGAGCAGCAGAAGTAGACACTTTAACGTGACTACTACTATAGAGGTTTGGAGTACGGCGCAAAGGGACATATTTGCCGTGCTTTGGACTGTTGCGGCGCTCAACAGCTGCATTTTTCAACAATGATACCCAATTTTACTCAACGTCTTATCAGCGATGGAGTTCAACAAAAGGATGTGTGGGATGGTGTGATGATGGAATGAAAAGTTACCTTGCCTTTTTGACGACCTCAACGATCGTCAAGAGTCGCGTTGATGGGGGGCATCCGCGACTCGGGTGAGTGGTAAATGCATCCGGCAGGCGCTTTTGATAGATCAAGGTAGCAGCTACCGATGTACTATTGATGAACAACACAACAACGACATCTCTCTTTTCCGAAATCACGCATTGGGTCCTCGCGGCTCAGCCCTAAGTGCTTGCTGACATCAAGATGGCCTCCACCAACACGCAGACGCCAACGCCGTCGAGTCGCCCATCAGCCTCTTCTGATGGCGCGGCTGACAGCGAGAGTGATCGGAGGAAGAGGTATCAACGTTGGTATTCCATGTCGAGCTACAGACTGATCATATGCCAGAACACTCGCTGTGGCCACACCTGACATGCGGCGTCCGAGCAACGTCTCGATCCTATCACCTGGTATACAGCGGCCTGAAGAGGCGAGACGTTCGAGTATCATGCCCAGCGATGCTCGCCGCTCCAGCATCCTGCCATCCTCGGTATACAACACCTCAAACTACAGCCGCTCTCGCCGATCCGTGACCGTCAACGACGACGATGGCTCTCTCCTCATGGTCAAAGCCCTCCAACGACACCAGCAATCCAAAGACCTCTTCCGCTCAGATACGAAACGACGAGAAAGCATGGCACCACAATTCAACGAACTATCCTTCGCCCGGGAAGATCAATAGGACGATATTCCCTCACGAAGCCGAGAACCAGGCCATATCAGAGGCTACACCAGCCCTTACAAAGAACGCATCGGCACAGACCTCGCATCCTGGACCCGTTTCCCTTCCCACACTCTCGCCGAACGAACCCTCTCCGCCGGTCCCTCCGACGGCGTCAAAACCCAAGACTGGGCCGCCATCCGCAACAAAACCGACGCAATCCTAGGAAAACATGGTACAGGACGTAAACCTTCTAAAGTCACGATTATAAAACACATGTCCAAGAACATTGCAAATGTTGCGCATTATTACGGGACTCTCCTCACATCTCCCCGGAGTTATCAAGGTCATAATCGGAGGACGAGTATTGCTGCTGGTGTGGGAGATGTTGCGCATCCGGAGTTGGAGATGGTGGGGATGGTGGGTACGGAACATCATTCTCATGAAGAGCATAGGCATTTGAAGGAGTTGGAGGAGAGGGTTTTCTCGAAGGCGAGGGTGGGGACGGGGTTGAGTAGAAGTGAGACGGCGTTTTCGATGAATGAGAATCCGTTTCGACAGGGGAGTCCGTTTAAAAGGGCGAGGACGAGTACGAGTTTGGCGGAGGAGGATGAAGAGGCGGATCCGTTGGCTTAGTGGGTTGGTTATGGTGGTTTTGTTGGAAAGAATGTTGTATTTTGGAAAGAGAAAACGGTAATGGTTTGGTGGGTTGCGAGCATGTGTTTTTGAACATTCGATATTTTTCTGGTTAGAGATCTATTAGGTAGGTTGTATCCATGGTCCTTGCCCATCTCGAAACACTTCCTCGTGGAATTCATGACATACATCATCAAATGGTACCCATCGCTCGCTTTCATCAGGACTGTCGATCTTTGGTCCATTGGCTCCGCCTCCCTTGAGCTTCTCAGTAGGCCAGTAGTCCATCACGCTACCCTTGTCGTATCCACTGTGTGCCACAGGTGCACTGGATGCGCGTACATGCATATCATACATCGTACGCGTGTAATTCGTGAACCAGATACGATCCCACCATTCCTGACGCAATGCCTTTCGATTGTCGCGATGGGCATTGTGGTGTATTATCGGTGGAACGATTCCTGTCCAGATGTTTGTAAAAAGATTTACTTCTGACCAGCCCAGTCCTTGAGGCAGAGTAGGCTCAAGGTCGGATGTCTCAAACGGAGCTGCCGTGTCGATTATGTCGTTGTTGAGCTTTTGCATGTGTTGATGTTCTCGCGGCATTTCGACTCGTACCTCAGCTTCTCGCAAAGCAGTCTCGTTGCTCCAGTGTAGCCATTCTGTATCGTCTTCGGAGAAGACTGTGTTGATGCCCAGGAGCATCTCGTAGTCCAGACCAATACTAAACTCGAGGGTCCCTCCTGGAACCTCCGCAGATTTCTTCCCCACTTGGTTGATGTGATCTTCGTTCCAGGGATGTAGTGGTTGATAGTCTGGCGAGGCCTCATGCATGATCGTCGCCTCAGACCTTTCCTCACGACGCACAACTTCTCGCCATACCTCCTGGTCGCCAAAGATGTGGCTGAAGATGTGCTGATCGCTGCCAAAATTCGCTTCATTGGGAAGCAACACCATTGCCCGTTCAAACATCCTGCGCATCGCCTTTACGCTCCCCATCATATATCCACTATTGAGGTATCGAGGTCTGTACTTGATGTACGGATTTGGCTCAAACCCGACGTCAGTATCAGTTCCTGGTCCATATATATCCTCCGGTAGACTCGAGAGTGGCGCTGCATAACATGGAGGATCCTTTGCGGACCATGGCCAGCATCGCTTTTGAGTGCCGATCACGATTTCCTGCCGAATTGCATACTTTTTGGTTGCAGCTTTGAGCTCGTCCGCGATGCGTATATCTGCTCGCCTGTTGATGTCAAAATATCGATCAATCAACGTCTGTGGGCGAAGCTGGAGCCAGACATCAAAGCCATCAATCACTAGAACCAAGTCGTCATCTCGCATTTCCTGGAAGCGTTGGAGATAGTCATGCACGCCTCTGATCTTGGCGAGGTGAGAACCGCCTGCGACATACTGCGCTTCGTTGTATGTCTGGTTCCAATTGATGATGACTGGGTCCGGATAGCCTGATATCCCGGCGCTTACCAGGACCTTGCACAAGTTGACATGGGGACTTGAAGCAGGCACCAGCAAGTGGAAGCGTGCTGGAGGAGTCGTGATGTTGGCAGTGGTTACAACCTGCTCAGAGCTGATTGACTCGACAGCTAATTCTGCTGTACCTTGGGGCTAAAACAGAAAAGTTTCAGTGGACGATAGTCGAAGGTCGCTGTATGTGATTGACTCACCCATATGAGGTAGAGAATAAACACGACCCATGTCAGGACGAAAAAGAAGAACAGTCTGCCCTGGAAGTTGATCATTGCCCTGAAGCCAGTCTTTGACGCGGTATCGTTCGCGGCGGAAGCCATGTTAGAAGAACCTCTCCTGTCGCCATCTTCGTCGGTAAATACAGGCAACACTCTGGAATCAGAGCGCTGACGCATCCCAATGGCTTATATGTGCAGGTCCAGCAGCAATGACACTGCGTCAAAGCGCAGAAGAAGAGTCCGGATCTCAGACACGAGAAACAAGAAGTTACGCACTAAGCCAAGAGACAGCAAGCAGCGAAGTCCTTACCACTGACGAAGCCTCCAGGGCTGTGGGCGTCCACCCGTCTGCGCTCCATAAACTTACCGTTCTTCCTCCTGGAATGGTAGCACTAGCGCCAGTGCCACAAGCATTTGCTTTGGCGCACAGCATGAACGGTTTCTCCAAAGCAGACGATTCGGGAAATGAGGCCGTGCAAAGCAGAGGACGGAAAGCCCGGGAACATCGATTGGGTCTCAGGAGAAAGGTAAAACCTTCCGCGGGCATGGCACGTGTCTCGGCGAGAGTATCAAGATGTGACCGAACAAGATTCGTGGCATGGCAGACGTGACTGAGGACGTTGACTGTCCAAAATTTGCTTGATAAGTGTAGCCTTGCTTGATAAATGAAAATGATAGACGGCCGTTTTGGCAGCGCAGACTTTATTGGGCGATAGCAAGGATCAGGATCAGGGTTCTTCACCAAGGATGCTGACGTTGGCGGCCAAGGACGTTGAAGGTCGTGCACATGAGCTTGGCCCTGTGCCATGCATTATTAGTAGATGTTTGAATCCCCAGATCAGAATCTCTGTGTAGCAAGAGTAGAGCTGTGTTCATCGTTGCACTGGAGTATCAGATGTGGTAATTGGTTCAATGCGCACAGGATCGCGAGAGGCGCAAAGAGGGATCCACTGGAACAGATCTTTCGCGATGATCGCGGTGGGTGCGCGAAGGCAAGCAGAGTCGAAGCAGTATTGATGCACTTGACATCAGTGTGATATTCATTGCAGCTCTTCGAATCTGTTTGGCCCGCGAGCGATGGACCTGTGTCGCACCCCGTTGAGTCCGCTAGGGGACCGTATCGAGCGCCTTTTTCTGCAGCCACGGATCAAGAAGGTTGCTGTCGTACTCCCTGATCTTCACTTCGGGGTCTCGAATCTCGTCTTCAGGAGATGTGGTCTCAGCCCTGTGGAGACTTCCCCGGGGCGCCTGCCGCCACCATCTCTAGACGGCAGATTATCTGCCGTGCTGTGGCGCAAAGAGAATTCTGCCGGCCTCGAGACCACTGTGCTGCTTCCAGTGACATCCTCTGTGATTCTGGTGACATGCTCGTGTGCCGCTCTACGCGTCCGGGCATTGGCCTGATACTTGGCGTTTGGCCGAGCGTGGCTGTGGTTTTTCGCAGACCGTTCAAGACGCGTTGTATCGATGTGGCTGAGGTGGTGATCGCGTGCGAAAAAAGAGATGGGCATTTCAACAATGAATGGTGTACGGTCTGCAGAAGGCCAACAGTCCTGTCCTCCTTCCACGGAGGATCTGAAGATTGACAGCCCCGCTGAAGTTGTTCTTGGCAGAACTGGGATGCAGCGAGGCATTCGCTCCTTCAACATTTGCTACAACTACGAGCTGTTAAGATTCGAAAAAGCGATGCACACCTAGAGTCTCAGAGATATCTCGATGAACGAAGCATAAGCCTGTCCATGCATCGCTTGTCAGGTCCTGGGCATGTCGCGAAATGCCATCGAGAGGTTGTACAGTCTTTCTTTCTTCGAAGTAGGATGGTTGCCAGATCGCTCATCATTTACCAGGACAAAGACCTCACCAGCTGAGCCCCTCAGGTTATGAGCCTTGACAAAGACAGGCAGATGTGCCAACTCAAGCCCAGCTTTTCCCTCTCCACTGCAGACTGAACTATCTCACGATTCGACGACCGCAGCAAATAATTAGGACTATATTTGTTCCCAGCCTTCCGCAAAACCGACTTCACGGAATGATGTGGCTCTGCGATGAATGCAACATACTCAACATCGGGCCCGGAAACAGCAGATGTCGTAGATGCATGGGAAAGAACTGCAGCGAGTGTCTTCTCACAAGTGGTGATCACTGGTTCTCTTCTCGAAGAGGACTGAGCTACAATTTTTTCGTGGCTCTGCAGCGCAATCGACTGGCGCCGGTCATGACTGTACCAGACACCGAACGTCTGTGCCTCCCGCCTGAAGACCATCAGCCGATGAGAAACCGAGTATTCCGTCCGGGGATTAAAGCCCGTGTCCAGAAGAAAAGATGTCGACATTGCGTTAATGCAACTGTGGAAGCTGGTCATGTCCTGCTCTTCTCTCTGGGTGGAGACAATACTTGCGTATGGGCATGTCAAATGATCGGTGCTTCCGTGTCGAAGGCAACAAATCCCAATGAGATAAGATCGGTTGTCTGAGAGGTTTCAGCACCTTGTCCTAAATCGAGACTGGTACTTGGTAGGCTGCACTTTCACGGGATCCGCATGTGAACGCCAAGTCCTACTCTTGCCCGACTCTGAAATTCGCACGCGTGGCACAGAAACGTTGTCTTAACTCGCGAATCATCACTTCCAGGAGTTCGCGTCTCTATCGAGCCTCCAGCCACATCATACAGGATGGCGCCGGCCTCTACCCCAGACAAATATCCGCCGCCGTAAGTAAGACCGACGCGTGTTGAGAATCAAGCTGACGTGATGACTCAGAGAAGCTTTTTACGACTCTGTTCGAGTTACGGTCGGTTCTGGAACCGACGAAAAGACATTCGATCTTCACAAAGGCGTGCTCGAGTTCTATTCAGGCTATTTCGAGGGGGCACTACGCGGCGGTTTCGCGGAGGCGCTCAGCGGCAACATCAAGTTGGCAGAAGAGAATGTGACGACTTTCGGTCTCTTTGTGCACTGGCTATACACTCGCAAGATTCACGTTCCAGATGAACCTTCGCATGCGTCCCAGGTTCTGTGCGACTTATGGCTCTTCGCCGATCGTCGCCAAGTGCCGTTACTCATGAACGCGTGCATCGATGTCATGAGAGACGCTATTGTCAAGACTTGGCAGGTTCCGACGTGCCAGTTGATCAAAATCTTCGAGAACACGACCGAGGAAGCCGGACTGCGGCGCTTTTGCGTGAAAGTGATCGCGGATTCGTCCAGTTCATCACTGTTCGAAAAATATTCCGAGCATTTCCCTCGCGAATGTCTCCTCGAGATCATGAAGCTCGTTTGGAATTTCGATGGCCGTACGAAGATGACGAAGAAGGCCATGCAGGAACTCGATCTCTGCCAGTATCACTGGCACGAAGAGGGGGAGACATGCAAAGGCAAGAGCACTTGAGCCAACCGCTGGCTATAGGGTTTGAGGAATGAGCACTAGTCTACCGCGGCTCGTGCTGCCCTGAGAAGATCATGTTGAACATGAAATGAGGGTACGCAAATCAACGCTTCAGGTGGTCAGGGAGTAAACTCATCCACTTCGATTTACATGAAACTTCTTGCGTGCTATAGCACGGGTTACAAGCAGACCTGAAGCCGGCAAAGAGCGATGTGGGATGGTGTCGTCAAGAGAGAAAAGGCTATGACAAGCTAGACTGGCTCATTTCTCAAGTGCTTTGGCTTTCTCAACCTATCAAAATCTGTCCTCCGGTGAGGGACCCAGTCCTGACGGATAGCGGTGTCTTTTCGACATCGTTGAGCATCAGGCAATAACCCATAAACTCAGTGGTAAACCTGATTCGGGCTCTTTCAAGTTGTGCCTCCGCTTCGAACGCTCTCTGAATCAAATGTGTCCCGTCACTTGTGCTCGTGGTACCAGCCCACAGAAGTAACCCATGCTCCTAGTCCCTGTCCATCAATGACAACTCAGTATCCCAAGACCCCCCGTAGTTAGTTCGCATACATCTGACAGTCCTTCCCTTACGGCGGACAACGTCCAGACCGGCTCGTGCGAGTGCATCGCTGAGCATTTGCAGCAGTTCCTCCAAAGATTTCTCGAAATTTTGTTCCCTGTCCCCGATAGCTGCTACGTTGCGCTCGTGTGGTGGTCCGTAGACAACTGCGGCCTGATAATGGCTTTTCCATCCTCCCCAGATCGAATTGGACTTCCTCGACTTGTAGGTGATGATGACATCGAAGTCTTCTGGGGCGGAGTGCTCTCTGCCGATGTATGGGAAGAGCATAGCAGCATTGGCTGCAATGGAGTTAGCTTGGATGGCAGGTATGTCATAGCGGTGCCTCACATTTGATCATTTCGCGCAAACCAGAATACTGGCAGACGTTCACGTTTGTGTTGTAGGTCGGATAGGTGGCCATGTTGCTAGTGTCGTTCGTGTCGTTTCGGACCACTGTTCGATATAGATTGCATTTGTGGCCTTTGGAGTTCGCACTGTCTTTTGGCGAAGATGTAAGCTACAAGTGCGAACCTGAAAAAGCTTTTAGGCAAGTGCGATGGTGCATGTGACTACGAGCGTGCGGGCTTCACTTCATCGACCGAAGATTGTCCGGAATGCATTGCTCTAGCCGCTCACTTTAGCTCTTGATCCCGAATAGTAAACGTCACGATTGTGCTTACTTACCAAGATTTCTCATGCGCCATAGTGCCTTGCTATTGTGTCCCTGGTATCAGTACTCTGTTGTCACAGGCCACTATTGTCCGGATGGATCTCTAGCCTCCAACATCGGAGGCAATACTTTGGACTGGGGTACGAAGTCACATCGCAGGAGGGCTCATTAATCACAGCTCATGCAAGTTCATTCAATTCATGGGTATCATATTCTGCGTTCCGTCTATTTCTTCCACTGGCCAGCGTTCTCAGCTCCCTTTCCAACTGAGTTGGCACCATCATTGATGCCTTGAGTCACGCCCTTGATAGCATCACCGCCAGCTTTGGTGCCAGTGGTGCCTACAGTATGTCAGATGTTGTTGAGTAATGTCGCTAATAGTCCTACGTACTGTTGATAGTGTTGCCAAGTCCCTCGCCAGTAGCTCCAATCACACCGCCGACGGTCTTGGAGACACCGCCAGCGAGGTTTCCAAGGGTGGACGTAATGCCCTTAGCGACTCCCTCTGCACCGTTGTTGTTGTTAGATTGCATGTTGATTGTAATCCTTTGTCTGAGTTTCTCATTAGCGCTTGAGAATGTTCATCACGAAGAAGTAGCTACGCACAGTTTGATCGAAGTTCTGTTAGCTGGTAGATTTCTGATAGAGTGGTTGTCTTTGATGGATTTCTGAAGTTGTCGAACGTCAGTTTTATGTTCTCATCTCATTGTGATCGTCGCAAGCAGTAAGTTGGCAAGTCCACAAAGTGACGTCGATGACGTCGATCTCAGCGCGTGGCTCAGCATTCTTGTACTACGTGTCTTCAGAGGCAGCTCCTTCTCTCATGTTCACATCAAGCTGTTTGGATGTAACAATGGCTTGGTATGTAATTCTGCCAGGTTTTGCTTTCGCAAAGAAACTCTATTCTTCTCGATCGCAAGGTCCAGATTGGGAAGGGCATTTCTGCAGAGATCTCTTGGCGTTCGGCCGAAGTTTCGTCCTTCGTCCGCAATGTGAATATCGTAGGATGATGTCCAGCAGTATCGGCGCCGAAAAGCAGACTGGACTGGAGCACAAGTGCCGTATTGGAGAGGATGAGGCGAACAAGGTGGCCTATATCAATGGCTTTCAACACCCTTTCAACGTAGGTAGTGTAAGCTTCTCGTAATCCACCCTCAGCAGCATGGCCCAACCAACATCAATCACTGGCATCCATCATGTCAAGCTTCCGGTGGCAGATATTGAGACAACCAAGATCTTCTACTGCGGCATCCTCGGATTTGACCACATCCCACACTTTGACCACATTGACAGCAATGACAAGCTTTTCGCCGTAATTCTGCAGAGGAAGTTATCTTCGGGCCCACCACTTCTTGTCGAGCTTCGCCTAAACAAGGAGCAAGCCAAGAAGCAGCAGCATTGGGACCCTATAGTGTGGAGTGTACCGCTGAAGAAGGACTTGGAACAATGGAAAGACTGGTTCGAAGGCCAGGGTGTGCAGTGCAGCAAGGTCCTGACCGGCGTTAAAGGTTGGATCTTAAGCGCTCTGGATCCCGATCAGAAGTTCGTGAGGCTATACTGCGAGGAGAGCCATGAGTGGACGAAGGATACTGATCAGGATGATTTCTGGCATGGCAGTTAGGTAGTACAGTACTACAGATGTCGTATCGTTCTCGTGAAGCGTTCAGCTCGCATCCTTGTGCCATACTCTCATATCATAAACAATCTTTGGTTAAAAATGGAACATTTTGTGCCAGGAGAGCAGATCGTATGAGAGAGAGAGAGATGTTGTGACCGCGGAAGTCGTAACGGATGGTCCTAGCCGAGATTCTACCGGGCCTGGCTTGGCATGAGTCCAGGACCTCAAGCCGAAGAAGCATTGGTCTTTGTAGACATCCATCACGCTGCCATCGACCACAGCGACCATGCCTTCCGCTATGAATCCACTTCCAATACTGCGCAATGTCGCATTCAGGCCACGACCGATGGTTCTGCGACCCAGCAACGCCGTGATCGGTGTCAAGCGACCAGCACAGCGCACTTTCGCCGACAACAAGAACCTTCCTCAGGCCGAAGAGGGTGATGTCGGACCAAACATGCAGCAGGCGGAGCATGTGAGTGAGGAGGCGGCGAAGATGGCCAAGATTCAGGGTGGCCAAGGTCCGGATGTGGAGGGACAAGGCACGCCCGTGCAAGATGTGTGTGAATATGGTATTGTCCATCGCGTTATGTCATATACTAACTCAGAACAGATCCTCAGACAAGAGAAGGAGACGCGCCAGAATGCTCCTGAGGTGTTGAAGAAAGAAACCAAGCAAGGCTCGACTACGACACCATCCACATCCACCCAGACCAGACAGTACTCGACCTCAGCAAGACGGCAATTAGAAGTCGTAGGGGCGCAACCGCCATCACAGCTCGATCCATCAATGTATCCTAGCGCACAACAGCAAGCGCAGTATTCTGCGAATGTTCCCGAGGAGAACCCAGGACACAAATTTCCGCTTCCAGAAATGCCACTGCCTCGGGAGTTGCAAAAGGACTACAGGTACGATCCAGTCGTCGCTCAAGTGACAAATTTGCTCATGAGACACGGCAAAAAGTCAGTAGCCCAGCGCAACATGGCCGCCGTCCTCAACATCCTTCGAACTTCTCCTGCGCCGACATACAGCTCGACGCGACCTTTACTACCTGGTGCACCGCCTGCATCACATCTACCACTCAATCCCACAGCATATCTCACGCTTGCCGTTGACAGCGTCGCACCCCTGCTCAGAATCCGATCACAAAGAGGCGCAGCAGGTGGTGGTGTCGCTTTGCAAATTCCCGTACCTTTGGGTCTACGGCAAAGAAGGCGCACAGCGTTCATGTGGATACTGGATGCGGCGGTGAAGAGGAAGAGTAAAGGGTCTGGCAATGATATGTTTGCACAAAAGGTTGCAGAGGAGCTGATTGCGGTTGTTGAAGGACGATCGAGCGTATGGGAGAAGAGGCTTGGCGTACACAAGCTTGGTACGACCGCGAGATCAAACTTGAATTACTCTACCAGAGGCAGGAGATAGCACTGCTAATTAAAGAGTCTGTACATATATATTAATATATCTAATAACCGTAAACATTATTAATATAGGCTGGCCCCTAGAGCTTAGTCTAGGATCTTTCTAAATAGCGGATAGTAGAATTTTAGATAGCGGATTTATACTAAGCCTTTATACGATTCTTCTAGTAATACTCTTTTAATACTATAAATAATATCTATTATAAAGAATAGTAGGGATCCCTACTAGCTAAGACTATTATAAAGAAGGAATCCTTTAAGTTTATAAAGAAGAGAGAGGTTAGAGAGTTAGAACCTAAGATATTAATA
>AWYD02000133.1:0-20378 GCA_000504365.2 Pseudocercospora pini-densiflorae CBS 125139
TAACCTTCTTCTTAATAGTAGCTATAGTAGTAGCCTTAATAGCTAATATATTATCTAATTATTAGTAAATTTGTTAATTCTATAAGAAGGTATTATTAATACTAAAACGTACTAATATAGACTAGTACGACGGGCCTTTCTAGGTTAGCGAATTAGGTTAAGCGTATATAATATAGCTTATATTTATATATATATATAAGGCGCTCTAGACTTATAACTAATACGCTAAAGATAAAAACGTAATTCTTAGTATTAGGAGGAACGGTCGGAACCTCTACTTTAAAATTAGTAGGGATGCGCTAGTAATAAGAGCGCTAATCTACCCCCTGTCTCTGCTGAGGGGGTGCAGGGTTCAGCTCAGTCACGACATTTGCTTCGAGCACGCATCCCTAGCCAGGAGTCTGCGACCGCACGTGATCGAAACAACATGCATCATCCTTGACACCTTGCAGCACCAGATGTTGACCTGCGTCTTGCCGGGGCGCCATCTTTGTGCCTGGCTCTTGGGTCCTGGACGATTGCTCTTGAGTCAATCGCTGGAGCTTTCGACCTAGGGTTTCCAGACGTCAAGTACTGGAACTCGTTGACAGATCATTATCTGAACAATCTGCATACTGCATTTGCTACGAAGATGATCTGAAGGTCGGGGTATATGCTTGTACAACACTTTCACCAAGTCATGAAGGCCATCTCTATCCAGAGCAACCATCCCAGAGCGGTGCCGCTTTTGCACTGGGAGCTCCATGTGGAGCATCGATCGTCGAAATGCAATGGCTGGAAGCTCAATTGAAACCGTCCATGTTGGGACTGTACTCCTGAAGCATCGCGCCACAATGCTCTCTCTGCGAGGGAAGGGCTACAGAGACGCTACGTAAGTGTTGTACTTCTTGAGGAATTCCAGACGCAACAAGATCAGGTGTCTCGTATCTGCTAAGCTATTGCGAATACAGGATCACGATCTCTAGCAGCTCCACTGTCGATTGTGCAGCTGCCACATTTCAATGTTCTTCCGATGGAACGATCTTTAAACGACTTCCATAAGAATCCTGCTGACCTGATATCCCTCAGGTCGATCGAAACTTGGAATATGCATCGGGGAATGCGGGCAAGCCATTCATCCTCTACAACTATTTCCTGAAACGCGACAGCTTCATGCACATTCGAGTCAGCACCATGATCCAAAGTCAATTGCAAGATCATCATCTGCACACCTTGGGCTGTCAGAGCGAACGACGAATTCGGACAGTACTGGAGATTAAGATGCTCGTATGTTGCATCTGCTGGCATGGTGTATCATAATCCATGACTTGAAAAGAATATGTGCACTCTCAGTACTTTCACTATCCGCCTCGACGCCTACCATGAAGCTGCACTCTACTGCGAGCATGGGAATCGAGCTACTGTCTTGGAAGTGAGTGCCATCGCAGTGGTCGTGCATGGGAATTGACTATGTCTTCCCTCTTCACTAGGAAGCTGCAACACCACTATCACGCTTCTCGATCCTCTCTTTGTCCGTACCCTGTCCCTTCTCCCAATCACCACCCGCCCTCCTACCCATAGCCCTCCTCAAAATCCATTCCTTCGCACTAATCTCCTCACCACTCTCAACCTGCGGATTCTCCTTCCTCTTCTTATCAATCATCTCACTCCCCTCTAGAACCTTCAAAACAACCTCATCCTCAGGCCGATTGAAATACACAAGACTATACCTCGTCTCATTCTGCTGTTCTCCAGGCGGATTCACAACCCTATGCATATTACTCCTCAAAATCCCCGCGGTAAACTTCACCATCGCATCCCCCAAGTTCACAACACAATGTCCCTTCAAAGGCTTGACATACGCCCACTTCTCCGTATCCGGAGGCAAGACCTGCAACCCTCCAAGCCGGTTAAACAGCACAGTCACAGATCCAAAATCCGTATGTTCCCCCAACGCAGCCCTCCGATCATCAAGATCTTGAGGAGGACTCTTCACCCACCTAACCTGATCCCCAGAAATCGCTTCCAAACGATGTAAATCCCTCAACTTCCCCTCAGACAATCCCAACCTCTTCTCCAATTTCTCCAAAATCATAGTAACAATAGCATGACTCTGCACCATATACCCTCTAATCTTCTCTCGATTCTCCTCTTTCCTCAAAAGTTCCGGATTCTTCAACCTCTCACTTATCCCCAAAATATCATCTTTCGAAATATTCCAAAATTCATTCCTATCTTTCGTGCCTTTCTTATCAATCACACCTTTCCCGTAACCTTTGTATCCAAAATACGAATTCTCTCCCATCATGTCATATTGAGCCTTTTCTTCTACGGGTAAGGAGAAAACTCCTTCTGCGAGATTGAACAACTCGTCGGCAGAATGGAGGAGATCGTCGCCTGAGATTTTAGGATTGCTGCTCGAGTTTCCGCCTCGACAGTCGAGGTAGAAGAATCCTAGGTCGCAGCATGCGCGCCAGAGTTTTTCTTCTTCGGTGGGATCGTTGGAGAGGAGTCTTGAGAGATTGATGCGGAGTAGGGGGACTGTGGGGACATCGGATGGGAAGGGAGGGAGGTTGGTGAAGATTATATCTTGGTCTTCTGAGGGAGGAGTGATTGAGCCCATATTGTCGTGCTTCCGGGATTCTGTGTGATAGATTGATGGATTACTATCGTTGATCCCTTGCAGTGCCTCTGGCTCTCAAGGTTGGATCAAGTTGAATTGAAGCTGTGAGAACAACAGCGTTGGTATTAGGATAAATCAGTAGGAGAGAAAAGGATCACAGCAGCGGTCGCATTATACCTACGTCGTTCGGCACGTCTTCCGTCAATGCTATGGTGGTCGACTTCCTGATGAGCGTCTTACCCCGCAAGGACTGGAGGAGGGTTGTTGATCGATGCCGAAAGCATGGCGGCTGTCAACAATGCCCCGGACCGACGTCAGCAGTCCGGAAAGTAGGTACAGGTCAATTGAAATATAGGGAAGGTATGTGAGCATGTATCATCATTACAATTCGATGCAACTACTGCATACTATGCACAATCTGTCCATCCGTCCCAACTGTCTTTCCTATGCACAGCTTTCCTGACGCCGCAACCTCATAATCTTTTGATGAAAGCCATTCGATATAGGTACAGCAAGAAGCAAAACTCCTAATCGTGACTGACCATAGAATGGCTTTTACGCGTGCAACATTGCGCTATGCAACTCGTTTCCTTTCTCATACTGAACAAAGTCGTCAGCAAGATCGTAAGTAGATGAAGGCAGGACAGCACTCACATCTGCAGATTTACAAACGGCTGCCGTGGACAACCTTGTAGTCAACAGCAAGCTCACGGCCCTCATCGCTGATGACAAGCACGCGAACGCTGCCACGACCGTTGTTGAAAGAGTCGGTAAGACGCTGCAGCAGGCTGCTTTGGTCAAGGACTGGAAGGCCTTGCTTGACGTCACCAGTCTCGGTCATGGCAACGACGCGGCCATCGTCACGGATGTCCAAGACGCGGTACTGCTTGAAGACAGGACCGATCATGTTCTGGACAACCACAGATGGGCTTGGGTTGCTGACGAAGGAGCTCTCCTCATGAAGCTGCTTGGTGAAAAGATCAACACCAAGGTAGCGGTGCTGTCCAGTCTGAGCAGAGGTGGTGATGCGAATGACTTGGCAAGGGCGGCCCTGAAGGATGAGCAGGTCGCCAATGCGGATGTGGTGGCATGGGATGGTGATGGTGTTTGGTGGGCCAGCATAGCGGCGGCTGCTATAGCTGCGCTCACCTCCGTCGTATCGTGGAGCAGACATGGTAACTTCGCGGTCCTTGACTACAACGTCTTCTTCACGCTCAACAACTGTGTCGTGATTGGAGTGGTGACGGCGGTCGTGGCTCTCAAATGGGTGCAGAATGCGGTCAGCAGCGCGGCGGACTCCGTGACGGAATGAGTGGTAATGGCCGTCCTCGTCGTAGTATCCCATATCACGCTTGTGACGACGTTCGGGTTCTTCGACAGTCACACGCTCTTCGACTTTCTCGTTGTCGAAGTGCACTGGCTGGCGCTCTTGAAAGCCTTCAGCCGGGTACTCGCGTGGGTAGGTGCTCTTGTCTTGCCAACCACGAGAAGCTCTGTACTCCTCGGCGAATGGGGTTGTTCGATCACGGAACTCTCGCTCGGCAACGTCGATGCGGGAGTCTAGATCGATCTGAGTTGCTGGAGTGTGACGGGTTGGGTACTCACGGTCGTAGACGCGGTCCTGGACGTCGATCTGAGCGTTGCTGTAACGCTGGTATGGCTCACGGTAGCTATACAGGATAAGATGTTAGTGAGCTGTGTCGATGAAGTGGTGATGGCAGCTCTCAGAGCTGTGATGGACAACAGGGAAGGTGCGGTGAGAAGTGATGGTCTTTGTTGCTTGGACGACAACACAACACACTAGAGGAGCTAGGACCATAGCGTGTCTGCCAAGGGCCACTCAGGGGCGGATTTGTTCGTGTTTGTGCATGGGTCTGAGTGGATCCAGAGCGGCCTCAGGCGCTGGGATCTCAACAAGGAGCCTCGATGCGGTAAACAGTGAGGCTTGCGAGGGAGCGAGAGTATGGCAGTAGAAGAAGAAATGTGAAAACTCACTTGTGGCGGTCAATGTCGACCTCTACACGAGTATCGACACCCTCTGCGTGGCGGCCTGGTCCGGTGTATTGGCGGTCTTCAGTGATGCGAATGTCCTCGCGGTCACGTCGGTCTCGTCGATCGCCTCTGCGGTAGCGGTCTTCTTCAGTGATGCGGATGTCTTCGCGATAGCGGTCGTCTCGACGGGAAGGGCCGGATTGGGAAGTGTAGCGGTCTTGTCGATCTTCCCGTCCAGCGCCTTGGACTGTTACACGCTCGTCGGTCTTGACTTCTGTGGTCTCAGAAGTCTGCTGGTTTTTGTAGGTAGACGGAAAGACGCTGAACGGGACTCTGCAGGCGGAGTTAGTGATGGGATTTCATTCAGCGCGCGCCAATCGATGCACTCACGGTACTCTCGCGTCGTAATCCAGGTTGGCAGCGGTGCTCGAACTTGAGGGTCTTCCGACTCTGAGAGATGGAAGACTACAAGCTGAGCTGTGTCGGGGATGTCAAAGAATTGACTACGCGTAAGAGCTGCAGGAAGCCAGCGTGTGGACAGCAGCGAGCTCTTGTACGTGGCCAAGTGACAAGTGACGATTGAATTGTGATGCAGAAGCGAGGATGAAGCGTGAGGAGGAGAAGTGTCCAGTTATTGGCGCGGTGGAGAGAGGTTGGGTCGTGCTTTTCCTTAGCTTCACCAAACAAACGTTGCTGGGGAACCCGACCAGGACAACACACCACGATCCCAGCACAGCGACCAGCCTCGGCAATTTATTCTGTGCTGTCTTCAATGATCATTGCAAACACGAATGCTCGTCCATTGTTCATCGGAAGGTCCCTCACATGGATCGTCCTCTTGCCTACCAGCCATCGACTTTCAATTTTCCTTCACCCGGTGTGAGTGGTTGCGTGAAAGCAACCGTCCTCGTAATCAGCAGTCCCACCCATGGCTTCGTGTATAGCTTCAATTGGCCGGCCATTTAAGTCTCACATGCATCACGCTCGTTTCGCCATCAAAACATACTGCCCAAATCGCGCAGTGCCCCTGCAGCCACATCGAGCCTAGGAACACGATTCTGACGCGCTACTCAAACTTAAGCGAGCATAAAGTTACTGAGCTGACCATTGTTCACGGAAGCCGAAATCGCATATCTGTGTGAGAATGCACATAGAGTCATGCGTGGTCTATCATCAACGACGTCGTGAACAAAATAGTCACCTGACGACTGACACTGTAATGCATCACCGCTCTTCGTGAAAACAAAGAAAGGGAGGCAGGGAGAAGGTACTTGAGGACAACTCCCCAGCGAGGTACGACAAGCTGTGGCTGAGAACCCTGAAAGAAGATCCACCAGCGACGACTTCTCTCGGCACCACATCATGAACTTATTCAAGCGGAGCAAAGACAAAGGTAGCAAGGACCGCTCCCTGGAGACTGAAAATGTTGAAGAGAAGAAGGATGCCAAAAGCTCGATGACCGACAAGGTCACGACCTTCATGAAGCCATACCTTAAGCAGGCCCAGACCTGGACTGCCAAAGAAGCAAGTGATGCCAAAGCTCAACTCCAAAAGGCTGCAGGACTTGGCAGCCGGCCAGATGTGGTGCCTGATGGCGAAGCGCTTGTCAGCGGCGAGCCTAGGACTGTAGAGCTGGGCTGGGTGAGTAGTATCTCATCCATTTGGGGCTCTTGCTGATACGTGGAAGCATCCTGTAGCAGGTGCGACAGGAAAGTGGTTCGCTGAGAAGACCATTATTGGCAAGCAAATTACTGAAAGGATTGGCAAATACCCTGACCCAACACAACATTGGGCAGTCATTGTCGGTGATTATGTGCATCAGCTTTGGATGGTATGGCAGATAAGCTTCCGTATAGTGACCACTCCGGAGATCAATACGCTAATGTTGCTCATGGCAGGATGAGAATCTCGATGTCATTTACATCAATGAGAAGCTAAAGCGAGAAGACTGGCATATATTCGAAGTGGGCAAGACACGCTTCAATGATCAGGCGCTGCGCGAGGCAAGCCGTATGACTATCCACAACATGTCAGTCATTTCGTAAGTGCTCGCAAACGGATCTTTGAGTTTCTGACGAAAGTAGGCGCGAGAAACGTCCAGCCTACAATCTCATCAGCAATAATTGCCAGAACTTCGCAACCGAGCTTCTCAAAGCCATCCAAGTCGGCGCTCATCGCGAATTCGGCACAAGCTTCGCCATCTACCAGCGCGCTACCGGTAAAGGCGCCATCATGGATCTGTTCGCAGACAAGCCTGAGCAGAATCCGCCCGAGCTGAAGCATGACGAGGATGAGATGCCGCCACCCAAACGACAGGATACCGTGAGCTTTGCACAACAAGTCATGGACGAGAACACGACGAAGCTAGATCATGATGGCGATCCTCGACCAAATTAATGAATTGAGCATGTTGGTGCAGATTCGTCTACTAAACAACACATTCTGTATTCTGCGCCAAGCTCTGCGACATTACGAGCAGCTTAAACGGCGCCTTTCTCTCTATTTCCAGGCATCTGATGACTTCAAGTCATGTGGTCCCTACACACAGGTTGTCCTTACTCCATGAAATTATCCCTCTCTTCCCTCTCCTCAGAAGCTAACCGATCTGATTCTTCTCTGGAAGGACTTTCCTCTCTTCTACGCTTCACGGCATATTCTCTGGCCTGTTGCTCCTTGGCAAGATCCTGGATGATATCTACAGCCAGGTCTGGAACCTTCCTCAGCATTTCTACGAACTTCTCTTTCTCCATCAGCGCTGGCAGACGCACACGACAGATGTGTACAAACTTTTCACGGAGCTCGTTGCCGTGCGCTGGGACTTCCTCGTAAACCATGCGCAACAGCTCGGGAAACTCAGACATCCTCCATGAATCTGTCAGTCTGTTGTCTGCCATGAAAAGGACCCTCCACATCAACGCAGGGAGCTGGTACTTCCCAGCGACGGCATACAGTTGGAAGATTTTGTGGATGTCCAGACCTCTTTCGTCGCATGGGTCGTATTGGCCGTAAATGTGTTGCAGCATCGCAGCCACTGCTTCCGGATCATCATCGTGAAGTTCAATTCTGCTCTCAGTCGACTCGGAGGACTGCCTAGTGAAGGCCGCTTTGAAGTAATCGGAGGCAAGGCTTAGGAGAAGCTTGTGGGCTTTGACTTCACGCCCAGAAAAGCACACGACAACATCCGACAGCATCGGCGAATTATGGAGCCTATTTGAATTAATTTGTAAGTCCAACATCATGAATAGCCCTGATGTGCTCACGTTTTCAAATCGTCAAAGTCCACGGCATTCGAGCGCCGGCGTATCCTGCCTCTGAACATGCTGGTATGCAGCTGTCAAGGAGAGCCGAAGCTCTGATATATACATCAGTCCTGTTTGCGACTCTCTTTCATGAACGACACGCCAAGGCTCACGACACTGCAAGAAGCAAACGATTCAATGCCATTGGGAAGCGCCTGGATCTCAAAAGAAGGACGTGGCAATGCCACTTGTCTGAACATCGAGTTCCCGTCTCCGTGTCATTCGGTCTGCAAGTATCACACTGACAACACATGGCTACTCGGCGAAGATTCAGCTCCTCAAAAAATCGTTTTCACTTTCGTCACGAGCTGGCTGCGATATCAACGTGCGGCCTCACAGAGAATCCTCGGGCGAGTGAGAAGCTGGATCGCAGCATACACCTTATGAACACCTGCATGATTTGCCAAGGAACTCACCTTGTTCCTATTTGAGCTTTTCATCATTGCAGAACTTCCTGTCAACGTAGAATGTGGCAGTGCAAGCATATAGGTCACCTCTTTCCCAATTGGGATGTGGCGCTTCCAGCTTCGAAGAACGCGATCTGTTTACAGCCTGGCTGAGGGGTGGCAAACCACAAGCTCACTCGAAGGACCAGAACATCTCATATTCACAGACTTGCGGATTTCATCACCTTCATAGCCCACATCTACATTGTTTGCATTACGCCCGATGAGGAAATACGTCGACGATCTCTAGACAAGATTGAAGTTTCTACACGACAGCCATGCAGTCACATGTGGCTGGCTCACGGTTTTTGATGAACTGTATTCGACTCTCAATTCGACAGCGTTCTGGCAGCCATGGTCAACACCTGTACCTCAGCCTGATGTCTTGTTGAAGCCTTCAGGAGTCGTCTGATCACCAGCATGATCAAAAGATCATGTTCGCAAAGTACAAAGACTATGCCTGCTCGCATGTCGAGCGATTCACTGTCATCAACTTTCGGAACAGATTCTGATCGTTCAACATGGCAGACAGGATCCTTCTGCTCAACTCTGATGTGTCGTTCGACATCAGATCCGTGCTTGCGCCTCTCAGCTCAGCACAGAATGTGTCAATCGATCGCTGGTCTTTCATGGACTTCACAACTGGTTCTGTGCAGTACAAGAGCAACGGAGCTGGCGCATCTTATGACCCATCTGCAGGCCAAGCATCTACCACCAATTTCGACAGCGGCATCACTTTCAATCCAGACTTTAAAGTGCTCGGGACGACTGGCCTCGACACCTGCACTGGTCTGATCATCGTTTCTCGAACATGCTGCATCGTCGCACATTTCTCATCCGGAGGTCTCAGCACAGTTCTCGGAGGCAGTGTTAGCGAAACATCCCTAGCGACCGCATTTCGTCGATTCGTTCTCGAACGCCGACATCACTTCGAAGGCACCACGCTCGCTGTCATCTTCCGACCTAGTCGTATAGTACATCGAATGGGCTCCCATCAACAACGAGATTCGGCGACCGGCGAGAGCGTAACAAGATGGGCTTTCGTCCCAATCGAAGCGAGAATGGACGAGAGTGATACTACTGGGATCTACAATGACATCCTCATCCTGACCAGCATCCTTACCGGCTGTGGACTACCACGTCAGAATGTCAGAATGGTTACCGAATGTCATCCTTACTCTGGAAGAAATGGTCCAGGGCATGCTTGTCTGCTGGTCGATGGGAGATCCAGTCCGCGCGCTTTCCCACAACTCTATGCGAAGTTCTATAGCGGACCGGTGCCGCTCTGAGTGAAGGACACCACAAGTTGAGCTTCCACGTTTCATCGAGCAAATCGAGCTTTCGTACTTAACAGAGCAAGAGTGTTTCCATAGGTGACTGTAAGATAGAGAGCATTCATGATGGCGAATGCACTTATTTCCAATTGTGGCAAGCAATGTCAGTGTAATGGTTACGATATCTTACATATAGCGATTTAGAGTTTGAGCCGGTCCCGCTGTTCCTGCATCAACATTGACCTCGATTGCTTCATTGATCCTAGAGTCCTTACATCCCCTCCCTACTTTTCTATCCTGGACACTACACATAATGGCTTCTCCTCGTACAGTCATTGTGACCGGCGCAGTAAGAATATCGCACAGCTTCAGTCACTGACAAGTCTTCACAGCTAACTGTCTCTCCAGAATCGCGGTATTGGACGCGCCATCTGCGAATTGATTCTATCACGAAAAGACACTGGACCTTTGACATTATTCGCCACATCACGAAAAGGAGAAGACCTTGCCTTTCATAGCTCAAGCAACGACACAAAAGTTGTCTATCCAAAGCTGGACATTTCAAGTCAAGACAGCATACACGCTTTCAAAGACGTCATCAAAAATCACACCGACACCATTGATGTCTTGATCAACAATGGAGGCATCAATGTCGACCCACAGTACAATCTCGAAAATGCCAAAAAGACGCTGGACGTCAACTACAGAGGTACACTGCAGGTTCGTGCTCGTGAATCCCGCACCGTCTTTGCCACAAGCTTCGATACTGACATTCGCAGATGTGCCAAACCTTCCTCCCACATCTCTCGAAGACAGGCCGAATAGTCAATCTAGCATCAATCGCATCGAATCTCAAGATCTACAGTCCTAAGATCCAAGCTCGCTTCAGAGAAGCCAAAACTCTGGATGATCTCGAGCAAATAGCTCAGGACTATCTGGTATGTCTTTGCTCCCACTACGCATCATCCACTTGAAGACGCGAGTTTATGTCAACAAGAATCACGAAACTAACACGTCGCCCATCATAGACCGCGGTCCGAGATGGAACCGAAGAATCATCCGGCTTCGGTGCGAAAGGGTATTCATACTCCGTGAGCAAAGCACTCGTCCGAGCATTCACCAAGATCCTTTCACACGATCACCAACAAGCAAGCAATCTCATCAACTGCTGTTGTCCAGGCTGGGTATCAACAGATATGGGAGTTATCGTCGGAAGCAGACCTCCCAAGACTCCTGAGCAAGGCGCCATGATCCCGGTCCATCTGGCTTTCGATGACATTGGCGGAGTTACAGGAGAGTATTTTGCCAATGACAGTATTCGATCGAAAGGTTTGGGAGAAGTGCAGGAGTTTTGAGGAGGAAGAAATTTATCATGATCGATGTGCTGCTGTTTGGGCGGGTCTATGGATCTTGGCCCGAGATGAGATTCATTTCCCTTCATGAAGCGAAATTTCTTTCTCGTAGCACTAGAGAAATATAGCAGCACTGAATTTACTTCCGCATTTGAGCGCGGGGATGCATTCGGAATAGCCAAGATGAATGGTGCAGGCATGATTGAGCACAGGAGCATCTGCGGAGGTGTACAAAATGTCTTTCCAAGATGTCGGAAAAAACTGAATAGTAGACATACAGAAGCGGACAAGGCTCTGCCAAAGTCCTCGAACATCCAATCGTCCCAGCCACCACCATTTCCCTCTCTTCCTTCTTCCGCAAAATGCATCTACCCTGTCCACTTCCCATGTCAACCGCACGTGCTCTCACAGACCCTGTCACCAACCAAACATGACGAAAGCACAGGACAACAAGATCACCAACCACACATACCCTCACTCACTAGTTGCCGCGCAAAGACCGCATCTACGACCCTTCACTCGACTTACTGCCCCTATTTCGTCACACTACTCTCTGATGAACATGAAGTCGTCTCGCGGGATTTCGGGAGTTGCGTACTAAACAGACGTCAGCAAATGTATCAGGTCATCGTCGTCTAGGTAATGGCCGAAGAAGATGCAGCCCGGCCACCGAAGAAGCAAATGATCCGGTTCGATGACAAGAGTAGCAGTTGTAGTAAGCAGTATGTGTTTTCAATGTGTGTCCAGTTTTTCATTCCTGTCTTCTCATTACAAACAACCAACTCCTCCTTCCCGACCAACTCCCCGCCAAAAGCAACGACGTATTTACTGCACAAAGTATACTGTACAGGATGACGATGGACCACATACAGAGATACGAAATGCTCGCGATAAGCATGTTCCCTCCTATCCACAATCCCTCAACAACTTCTTCGGCACCAAGGAGACTTTCGCACACTTCTTTTCAAAGATCGTCCACATCACAATGATCCCAACTCTCCAAGCTGAGATCCTTCGTTCCCTCTTCCCAGAACGGCACACCCTTCAAAGGCGTGGAATCTGGCGTAGTCTTCAGCCATTCGACTATCCGACCGGACTTGTCTTGACCATCCTCCTAGAAGATCATGCTCTTCACGGCGTCTCTTGATCGATGTCCACGTCTGGGATTCATGGGCGGAGTCTTGGGTCTTGATCCAGGTTCGGCTTCAGCAAGAGGTGGCATAGATGGGAAGGCTCCTCCCTGCTTCACAGGACTGGTTGGAACACTTCGGCTACCAGTCACTGGCTTTCGGTCGCTGAGCTTCCTCTCTGGCCTCGGTGGCTTGGTGAAGTCTCTAACCTCAACGCCAGCAGCTGCCGAGGAGGCTGCTTGAACTTGAGGAGGCACACCTTCGACACGCTCTCTGGCCAGAACAAGGTCTGTCCAACTAGCTGCTTTCTTCCCTGGATCTGCTTTCCCCAGGACTTTGGATAAGACATTCATCCATTCATCCTTCTCCGCTCGTGAGTCGGCGTAGAAGTCGATAGTCTCGCCATTTGCAAATCGGATCCGGAAGCCTTCTTCAACGTACTGGTACCCTTCATCTTCCTCGGCAAAGGCTGACTTCCTACGACCTCCTCTGCTGCCTGGGTTGGCTGACTTGGGGTCTGCAACAAGGGTGTTCTTGTCATCAACGAGCCGGGTGGCTTTGCTGAGATTGATGACAGCACGCTTCTGCTGCGTATGCTCGTGGTATGCCGTCAGTCTCGGACCCTGAAGACGAAAGAATCGACGTCGCCAGTGTGTGCAATCACCACCTTGCTGAGAAAGGTAGCTTTCGTGCACAACCTCCACATGATCGCTGGCTCGGTTCATCTCCCGCATTGCACTGCTCATGCTCTTTGGCATCTGGTCATCTGTAGCACCTGCGGGCTTCGGCACGTATAGCAGTTGCAGCTCGAGGTATCCGACCACGTAGGGTGGTCGTCGGACAGGACCAGCATTGCCACGCTTTGACCGAACACTGTTCACGACAGCAGCATCTCTTTCCTGGGCCCATTCATTGTAGCAAGGCACATCAACGGTGAGCTGTCGACCAAAACATTCCTTCTCGTGAGCCTTGAGATTGACGTACGACCGAGCGAAAGACCCATCGACATCATTCACGAGTTCGTGGAGGTAGTCCCAGGCCGTTGGCTGCACCGAAGCTCGTTTCCGACGCTCTTCTTCTTGCAGTCTTCGCTCCTCAGCCTCAGCCGCCTCACGCTCCTGGCGTTCGCGCTCTGCACGCTTCTTCGGACTGGCCAAGAAGCGGGAGAGACTTGAGGTCTTCTTGTGCTGCGCAGCTTTGTTTGGCGAGGTAGGCGTTGTCGGAGCGTGCCGCTTTGGTGGTTCCGGAAGCTTCGTGTTGAGGGTAAGCTGGAACTCAAGATCGTTGAGCACCACCAATTCAAATTCTTGTCCAATTGGTGCATTTTTGCCCAGCTCCAGAGGGCTTGTCGTCACACAATGAAGGCCATTGTCCAATGTGAGCTGGAAGTATAGACGGTCGTTTCGTGGAATCGGCAGGTCAAGCTCTTTGACACCAACCACCTTGACGAAAAGCCGGCCACGCTCGACACCCTCACCAACGTCATCTTCGAGACTGCTCGTGCCTGCTGCAAAGTCCTCATTCACAACACCAAGAGCACTGGGCTGACCAGGAAGCGGTGGCGCTGGTCCAAGGTTATGCTGTGCCGCCGATGCCTGTCTCTGACTCTTGCGTCTGGCTTTGCCATTCCATGGCTCAGTCTTGAGGAACTGCTCAGCACTGGGCTTACGAGGACTGCTTCCCGGACGTCCACCGCGCGAGGTCGGTCGCGCTTCTGCTGTTGGGGACATTGGCGTGTCGTTCGATTTCGCGGTACCATTGCTGTCGCCGGAGAAGTTGCGGTTAGTAGCCACAACGAGCTTCGTATTTTGGCGCATCAAGTAGCCCTTCTGTTTGCGAGGAGACACGTTAGCACCAGCATCATGATGGTGAGCTGAGTATAAGGACGTAGGAAAAAGAGAGCCCACCTTCTGGCCTTCAATGACACGCTCGAACTCGGACTCCAGACCAAGACCATCGTCTGCAGCTTCGGCGTTGAGAGCAGGAATCTCGAGATCGAGCTTCATCTGTCTCTTGGCCTCTTGACGACGGGCTGCTGTCTCTGGGCTGTGTTCGACTCCTGAGTCGGCCTTGGAATCATCGCCCTCGGAAGAGTGCTGCGATAGATCTTCTTCCACGGTTTCGGCCATCTCTGCTTGGTATGCCTGAGGGATTGGAGGGACCGGACGCTCGGCACTAACAAGTCGTCTCTGGTTCGCCATCGCGCGCAGGTCTGCCGGGGTCGCAGAAGGACGGGTCTTGAGCTGGCCATTTGTCTTGATCGTGGCTCGTCGCTCTGGAATCACTGGCTGTTCAGGCTCGGCCTCTGCTGGGGGTGGAAGCTCTTCACTCAATGCGGAGACCTCGCTATCGCGACGGATCACGGAGTCTGGCGTACCTGGTGGCGAGAATTCAGCACCATCGTATGTTGGTCGTGGCAAATCATCGAACGATGGCTTGACCTCGACTGCTGGCTCCAGCTTTGGCGGGTTAGCAACCATATCAAGCTGCTTGGCCTTGTCGTCGACAGCAGCTGGCGGAGATGGAGTGATGTATTCTCCCATGCCAAAGTCATAATCCTCTGACGCAAGGTATGATGGCAGACCCATGAAGTCTCCACTGGTCGACTTTTGCTTGGGTGCCCCGGCTGCTGCTGCTGGCTCAGACCGTGAGTAGTCCTTGACACTGAGGAGCTGCATGGCGTCCTCAAGCGTCTCCTTTCCAGCATCCAGCTCTGCAGATGGTTCCTTGTGCTCTGCTTGTAGAACAGTGCTCTCTGCGTCTGGCTCGACTGAGCTGTAGCGGCTTTCGGAGTCATCATGATCGCTCGCAGAGCTGACGTCGTGGCGGATGACCGATGACTGACGCTCATAATCGTCCATGCGCGAAGGTGACCGAGTGCCGTCTCGGGCAGGCTCATCAATGGTTGGGATAGCATTCAGGTCGATGCCATCGTCATCTGTTGGTTCTTCCTTGATCTCGACCTGCTCGCTGTCGGCACGATCATGAATGTACTCGCCAAGATATGCCTCACTGGTCTCGCGGCTGTTCTCTCGAGATGGGATTGGCTCGTCTGGATCCATTTTCGCGAGCTCTGCGTAAGATGGCCTTGCTGGACTATCGTCAAGGTTGGACTCCTCTTCATCGTCCTGGAAGTCATACTTCGAGTTTCTGACCTTCCTCAGAATGCTCTCGCGGGAGATTTTGGGCGGTGAATTGTCGTAGTCGGCCAAGTCTGCGATCACGGAGTTCTCCTCGACCTGAATCTCGTGCGCTGACATGTCCATCTTCTCACCAGTGTCCAGGTTTGTGATTGTCAGCTCAGCTTCAGAGTGCTTCGAGGATGGTCGCTCCTCAACCTTGCCATGTTGATGGCCCATGAGATGCAGACGCTCTTCCATGGTCATAGAAGAATCACGCGTCATGTTCAGAATGTCCTCCTTGCTGCACGAGGCACGCTTTGGTGGGCTTGGCAAGTTTCGCTGTCCGCTAGAGGCACGTTCCGCCGCAAGGGCAGTGGCAGAGCCACGGCGACCAGCCATGAATCCAGGCAAAGGTGGAAGAGGTCTGGACTCTCCATCAGATGTTACACTCGCAGATCTGAGCATATTCCGCTCTGCGACTGGTGAAGAGCCCTCAAAGACATCGTCACCTTCGTCGACGAGATCTGTGCGTGCGTCATCTGGAGACATGCGAGACCAATCTTCTGGAAGTACGACTGGAGTCTTGTCTGCGTTCTCCAGATCGGCGTCAAAGCTATCATCGCGGTGCTCATTCAGCGAGCTGCCACGTTCAAAGCTGTAGTCCGGATCGGAGTAGTCTGAATCCCAGCTTCCTTCACGCGAACCAGATGCGGCTGATACTGAAGGTTCCGGAGTCGGGTTCTCATACTCATTGATGACTGGCGGATCTTCATGGAAAGTGACGCTCTTGTTGTGACGATGAATGGCACGAGCGCGTGGGGTCGGACAGCGATCATCTCCATCAGACCATGGTCCAGATTCGTGCTCGAAAGAGCCACCAAACTGGCTTGTCCGCGAAAGCGATGACTTGGTAGGTGAACTGGTTGGTGTTGGCTCCTTGGCCGGAATCGGTACAGGCTTGGTCGTCAACGGGCTGCTCAGGAGAGGAACAGCAGTCTCGCTCTCTGTGCGCTTGTGACCCTGTCTTCGAGGGCTCGTGACTGGATTGTTCTCTTTCCTCATGCTATCATATCTGGTGAAGCTGTTATTGACCAGATTCCCGCTCAGCGGTCGGTTGGCGCTCGGTCGCTCGACGATGGGCATGTTGGATGGATCGTAGGCATCTTTCGATTCCAGGGCGAAGATGTTGCTGGACTTGACTCGGCCAGCTTTTTGCAGGCGCTCGATGCTGGCACGACGCTTGGGCGATGTCACACCGGGAGAATGATCGCGCTCCGGTGTGTTCTCGTCTGAGCCAAAGCGAGCGCTGGGCGACATGGGGTCCTTCGCAGTCCAGAAGCCGCGCGGCGAGTCTTTGGTGAAGGAGTTCTCGGTGTATGGTGATGACTCGCGAGATACAATCATCTTCTGCGAGGAAGGTAGGTCAGTAAGTGCATTGAGTAAACAGCAGGTACCGTGGGTGGGGATCGAGATCGGCGGCTCTTACCCTCGTCGCTTGATTGTAGGAAGGTGAGTTCCGACGCTGCGAGGTGTTGCCAATCTCCTGCAGCGCTCGACCGGCGGGCATCTTGTTCGGGGTTGAGGCGGGCGTATTGCCAGTGCCAGTGCCCGACTTGCTGATGCGCAGCGGCTGGACCTGGCGCACCATTGTGAGTACAGATTTCTTCGCAGCACTGAATCAGAGGAGTGTTGCGCATACAGAATCCATTGCCGCGGGCTCTCCCACTGAACTGACAGGCCCAGACAATGCTCAGTGGAAGCGAAACGCTGGAATGCGCGTGAAGTCCCAAGAAATGGTCTGCGGCGACCCGAAGATCAACAGAGCGGAATGCGCTCGGGCGCCGTTTGAAAGTGGGCGGTACTGTGAATACTTTTGGTGAAGATGAAGCGAATACAGTCTGTACAATTCCGGATTGTAGCGAAGAACTATAGCATGCTGGCGCGCGAGCGAACGTGGGTGGAAGAGATTCTCGCACTGGAGCAGAAGCAGAAGCTGTATGTAGTGTTGATAACGCTGTGCGCAGCAACACCAGGTCGCGCCTGCTCCGCTTCGAAGAGTTGGCAGAATCGGTGGGGCCGTTTCCACAGCAACGAACCTCAAGAATAGAGCACCGCGATATCATATCTCGATATTGCCTGCTTCAGGACCACATCAATTTATTATCTCCGTCTACTTGAACAAATTGACTGCATGCTGATCACGGTCTTGCTCCTGAAGCCCAAAAGTGAGCCGTACAGAACTCGATAATGTCGTCAAAAGGCGAGGAAACACGATGTCTTGGCGCGGTTGGTAGCTCCCTGTCAACTCCACCGTTTTTTCGGCGCGCCGTAGCGCGAAATGGAGATTCGCGAAAAGTCTAGGATCTGTGAACGAGCATGTGAAGTCGCAGTATCACCATGCTACGCCTTTCGCCATCAGTGTGCCCATTCTGTGAGCTACGGTCACTAGCGAAGGCACTCAATCCATCATGGCAGTCTTCAAGAAATGCGGCGACACTGCAGAAGCGCAAGCCGTCACGAATGGTCTTGTCCGAAAGGGTGGCTCGCGCCAGTCCATCGAAGACTACTGGAGGCCGACCAGCAGCTCCCAAATCAAGGAATAGTCCGTTTGGTGGGATGAATGCGACCGAAGCCCCAAAAGCATTACAGTATCAGAAGAACCAAATATCAGCGGCCGAGCGTAAACGACAGACCAGACTAGTGCCTGGCGCAAAGAACAAGAGGGAGGAGAAGCCCAAGGATCCTATGCGAGCGCTGAAGATGCAGCGCCGGCTATCAAATGTGTCATATGAGAAGCGCAATAGAATCAAGCAAGAGATCTTGGAGCGCGAGAGTTTCGACGACTTTGATCTCCTTCCTGTTGTAAAAGAGGCGGCAACGAACCAGGTCCTCACAGGTTTAACGGAGATCGCGCCATCGCCAATTCAGCGTCTTGCGATACCCGCGCTTCTTAACATGGAAGATAAGAAGCGACGGAAAAAGAGCAGATTCGAGGCAGAGCCGAAGCAGGGCATGCAGCAGTTTTTACTGGCAGCAGAAACTGGCTCTGGCAAGACATTGGCATATTTATTGCCCATCATTGATGCGCTGAAGAGGGCGGAACAGAAAGACAAGAAGCGAAAAGAGCAAGAGGAGGCCGAAAAGTTGAAGCGAAAGGAGCAGCAGGGTAGAATGCTGGAACTGGATGCACCTGAAGTTCCAGTCGATGCTGGCAGACCTAAAGCCATCATCCTCCTGCCTACTGCAGAGCTTGTGAACCAAGTTGGAGCTGTGGCAAAGAGTCTATCGCACACCATCAAGTTTCGAACTGCCATGATCAGTTCCTCCTTCACAAGCACAGTCATCCGCAATCGACTCTTTGCGCCTGGTGGCGTAGACGTTGTCATATCGACTCCTCACCTACTCAGCAGTATCACCGAGAGCGACCCTCACATCCTCTCCCGCGTCACTCATCTGGTCTGCGACGAAGCGGACAGTCTACTCGACCGCTCCTTCAGCCCCATCACATCAGGTATCCTCGATCGAGCGACGCCTTCTCTTGAGCAACTAGTATTCTGCTCCGCCACAATCCCTCGAAGCGTCGACTCCTACCTAAACAAGCGCTACCCAGAAACGAAACGCCTAGTCACACCCAACCTTCACGCCATTCCCCGCCGCGTCCAACTGAGCATAATCGACATAGAAAAAGTCCCATACCAAGGAAACCGAGACCTAGCCTGCGCTCAAACAATCTGGGACATCGGCAAAGAAGCCGCAGAAGCAGGCGAAGAGCGGGGAGAAAAGAAAATCGTGGTGTTCGTCAATGAACGCGAGAAGACAATCGAACTCGCAAACTTCCTAAAAGCTAAAGGCATCGACGCCGTGGCTCTGTCCCGAGACAGCGATGATCGCAAACAAGCCGAGACTCTAGCAGCTTTCACCGGAACACCAAGCAAACCCCAATCCAAGTCAGAAACCAAAGACGATGGTCTAGCATTCTCATCCACACCAAAGAAGCTCTCCAATGCACGCGTTCTCGTAACAACCGATATCGGATCAAGAGGAATCGACACACTTCTTGTAAAACACGTTATACTTTACGACGTCCCACATACAAGCATAGACTTCATTCATCGATTAGGTCGTGTAGGACGGATGGGTAGAAGAGGTAGAGGCATCGTGTTGGTGGGAAAGAATGATAGGAAGGATATTGTGAAAGAGGTTAGGGAGGGCATGTTCAAAGGTCAAGCTCTGATCTAGATGATAGATACCCTGTATAAGTATTGCTGTAGAGGAATATGACTCGACTCTGCTCCAGCCTGCTCTGGCACACGTTCAATTGCAAGACCGCAAGACCGCAAGGCGAGGCTCCTCGAGTGCATCTCATGCCGACGCAGATGCCGATGTGGTCAGGCATTAGCCGCTTCATCGAAGCAAATCTAGCGCCGAACATTGGAGACACTGAAGCGAAATGGGAGGATGTACTATGTTTAATGTCATGACATATAGGCCATAATGCTACCTAACCGCCTGTCGTAAATGCTAACACAATGAGATTTGTGCCACCCTGCTAGGCGTCTACCCACACCATCTCTCGGCGTTTGACCTAGCTTCAATACAGTCTATGCAATGGCTCCCATTACAAAGAGTCGTCGTGTCAATTCGAGTATACAATCACCCAATCACGGGTATCAAGATTTATCCTGAGTCAGGACCTCCAATTTACTGGCTCTTGACCTGGCGGAGGAAGTCCTTCATGTCCTTCTCAAGCTTCTGCTCGAGCTCCTCAAACTTCTCGAGGTACTCGCTAGCCTTCTCCTTAAGATCGACTGGCGCAGCCTCCTTTGGTGAGGAGACCTCGTAAGCACCCTTCTCGATGATATCGCTGTAGTTGGATGATCCACCACCATTCCAGGCGAGGACGTTGGCGGTGTTGCTTGGGACATCGCTAAGAGCACCGAGAGTGCCGGTCTTGACAAGGTTGGCCTTGAGCTTCTTAGGCGTGATCTCGGCAACTGCGTAGGCAGAGTCGGAAGATGGCTGGAGGGAAAGCATGTAGGCAAGGAGACCAGCAATGTGTGGGGAAGCCATGGAAGTACCGGAGATGGTGTTGATGGCGTACTTGCTGCCGATCCAAGTAGACTGAATGTTAAGACCTGGTGCAAAGATGTCGTTGCACTTG
>AWYD02000138.1:0-21162 GCA_000504365.2 Pseudocercospora pini-densiflorae CBS 125139
AGTATATATAGTACTTAGAGTTACTAATAATATACCGATACGCTAATATATCCTCGTAACTAGGCAATATCGTTAGTATTAGACGTATTCGAGAATCGCCGGCTTTGTACCGGTGTATACACATAGGTGTATACCGCTGTATAAACAGGTCGGATTTCCAGTACACAGTATATCCACATCCCTACATCTATCTGTCACACGCGGGTGAAATAAGCCGAAGGGGAGTTGAGTGGAGTCAGGATAGCTTCTGATCACGTATACTCCTCCCGATCCGTTCGGCAAACATCATGGTCGTCCACATAGTGTTTGCTGCTGGCACCGTCGGTATGACGCTGGCATCAGCGACTCGAAGCCTCTTCACTCCATACACTCGTCCACTCTGGTCCACGACCCCACCATTCTGACAAGAGGCCATGCGACACGAGCTTGTAAAGTGGTAAGTGCTGGAATACTGCGAACGGATCCAATCGTCAAGTAAGCTGTCAGATGCGATGATCTCCTCTGTGAGACTGAGAGGGTCTGACAGTTGTTGTTGCATCGCATCGGACGTAATGATCTGATATGCTGAACGCACGCACTGCCGAGCGCAAGCACGATCGAAGTCAGTGGTGAGATAATTTGGCGAGACGAGAGGTTGAGTGTTCGGGTCGCGACTTTGAATCTGTACAGTGCCGCGCGAGGTCGGCTTGTTGACATTGCAACCAATGCCTGCAACGTGTCCCGCAGCGGATCCCCCAAGACTCCGCACACTTTGTGAAGCAGGATCGGCAGGCATGGCATACAAGTAGCTGAAGCACACCATTTGCAAGTCCACAGCCTTCGTGGTTGACGATGACCAACGAGCCTGCATCTGGAGGGAGAAGTCACTTTCCTGGTAGGACCCGGCCTTGGGACGCGCAACAACCGGCACGCAGGGATGGTCTGCCAGATTGTTGCCTACTGGCAGATCTTGCTGGACAGGAATTGAGTGGCAGGACAGTAGAGCAGAAGGTCCGAGGCCACTGCGCTGAAGTATGGCCGGCGTGAAGACTGCACCGGCCGCAAGAACGATGTCCGTGCTGGCAGAGATGTGGCGCTGGTCATTCAAAACCACGCCAACTGCGTTGCCATCTGAAAATGCTATGCGATCGACACATGTGTTCGGCCACAACTGGAAGTTCTGATTTCTGCGAATAGGATCGATGAAGGTGTTTGCAGCACTGACTCGAACATTGCCCTCCCGACAAACTGGTGATGAGCCCACGCCTTCGACACCAGTGCCATTAAGATCCTCAACCCAAGGGAAACCACACCCCATGGCACCTGCGACAAATGCTTGCTGGATCTTCCCCGCCTCGTTTGGTTGCATTCGTGTCAGTGGGTGCAGGCCTGACTTCCCACTCGTCTCGTCCTTTTCCAGTGCAGCATATACCGGCTCTACGCTTTGCCAATTCCAGGCGTCGTTACCTAACTCCACCCACTCCTCACAATCGCGCACCACATTTCTCAACGCTGTGCCACCATTGATACTGCTGCCACCCCCGACGAGCTTGGCTTGAGCAACATGCATGGAGTCATTACCTGGCAATTCGACGCGAAGATCCCAATCTATGCGATCGTCGAAGATCTCGGATTGTCCTTTCATGGGTACACGCCGGGCATCTTGCGAACCTGACGCAACCTCTGGTTCGAGGCAATCGGGGCCGGCCTCTAGAAGAAGCACGTTGAAACCTGGATTCTCTGCAATTCGTGCAGCAACCACGCAGCCTGCTGAGCCTGCGCCCACGACGATGTGTGTAAAAGACGACATTATGAGTGTGTCTTGACAGATCAGTGAAGCCCGTGTTCAACTCAAATCTCTGTGGCAGGCAACAAGTGTTGACTGGGTTACTCTTTGGGGCATCGTCTGTGACATTGACTAGGATATCTTAGGTGTGGACTGGAGGAATTCATGTGCTCTGCGCCGTACCCTATCCGGCATTGAGGCATCAGCTCAGCATGGAAGACTGCCTCGGATTTCAGCCACATGTAATTTTCGCGCCAGATCGGCTAAAAGGCGAAATGTCTTCAACACGCGCGCAAACTCAAATTATGCGACATACACGATCAAAGGACGGACATTGAGAGAAGCACGCACAACTGCCGCACTGCCGCAGCTGTGGTTGCTGTTCGTCTAGTATCCGTAGCGAGCATACGAAAGCTTGAGTCCAGTGCAACGAGTAACAAATTCTTCTGGGCAATCATCGTATCTACGGTTGGAATCGATCTAGACAATGGATCTGGTATGTCTGCGGCTCTTCAAGAATCGATTAGTAGAGCGTCTGTGAACACCATGCTGACGAACATTGCGGTTTAATCTTCAAGGGCAGACCGCTGTGGTCACCGGAGCTGCACGCGGTCTTGGTCTGTCCTTCGTACAGGTACTTGCCCAGGCATATTGCAACATAGCCATTCTTGATATTGGAGCCGCTCCAACCGAAGCAATAGAGAGCATTCGTAAAGAACACAGTGTCATGGTGATGTTCTACTCATGCGATATCAGCTCCAAGATCAAAGTAGAGGAGACTATTGCACAGGTCGAGAAAGATTTCGGTCGCATCGACATCAACGTGAACGCTGCAGGCGTAGTTTCTGATGAACCTTTCCTCAGCACAAGCGAGGCCATCTTGGACCGGACCTTCAACATCAACTTCAAAGGATCATACTTTGTTGCACAGGCCTGTGCTGCGAGCATGATTGCACGTGTGGAGGAGGCGAGAAAATCAGATCCTTCTGCGAACAGTGGCGGAAGCATAGTCTTCATTGCCTCCATCTCGACATATATCCCTTCTGTTGCGCAAAACATCAGCGCATACGTTGCGTCCAAAGACGCCGTACGAGGCCTTGCCAGACCACTTGCGATCGAGCTTGCGCCTTATGGGATCACAGTCAACAGCTTGAGTCCAGGCTACATGATGACCGATATGATGCGAGGTCTGCAACAGCAGCAGCCAGATCTAGTTCGACAATTCCAGCGAGAGACGTTGCTTGGTGGAGGCGAGAAGATTGGACAGCCTGAGGATCTGCAAGGCCCTTTGTTGATGCTATGTTCACGTCGTGCTGGCGGGTGGATCACTGGGCAAGACATTCTGGTTGATGGCGGCGCGGGATCATGGAAGCATCCTGCTGTTCTGGGCAATTGAACGAGCCTACTACATGATTTAGATAGTCAGCAATTCATGGTGACGATGATGATACCTGCATCACTTCTAGTGTCATGCGCAATTGGCTTCCACATCAGGTGTTCTAGCTGTCCCATAACCATCAATGCCGATATATTAGGGATTCCCGATACATGTGTCGAAAGTCTGGAAAGTGCTAAAGATGTTCAAAGCTATTGCAGTCCACATTGACAATACACACGACTTGATCCTCGCAAGATGTTGGCGAGTGGGCAAAATCATATGATTTGTAGTACATTCGTGCAGCCGCATGGCTTGGAACACCAATACTATGGCCTCACAAATCATGCTCTAACGCCACTTACATCTTCTCCGTAGCCGAAACGTGCTCTTCCTTCAGATTCAACGAGCTTCCTTTCTCGGAATCAGCCTGACCATGATCGATGCCGTTCGCCTCCTCGAGAAGTGTCTTCACGGCCAACGCCGCGCTTCCACCGGCCGCAGCAAGTCTCGCATGATAACATTCCATGTTCTTGCTGACCAGAATGCTGTCGCTCGTGAAGAGCAAGTTGATCTCTTCCAGAGACTTGTTCGCAACCTCAGGGAAGAAGAGCCAAATTACGGGTGCCGAGACAATGTTCATAGCTCCAAAGAACAAGAACGTACCGTACCCAAGAGATTCCAACATGATAGGAATAATGAATCCAGTGACACCACAGCCGATAGCCCAGCCAAGGACTGTCATACTGTATCCCTTAGCACGGACATCTTGCGGCCAAATCTCACTTCCGTAGATCCAGCAAGGGACGATGTTGAACATGGTGAAAAACCACAAGAAGACGAATGCAAAGGCTGCGGCTGCGGTTCCCAAGGCAGTGGCCATCTCAGGATCACTGACGACGCGGTCTTGCGAGGTCTTGATGAATGCTGCCACGAGGAAGAGAGAGACTCCTTGTGTCACAAAGGAGATCAGCAAGGACTTTCTTCGTCCGAGACGATCGATGACCAGCGATGCGGCAGCAGTTCCGAAGATTCCGAAAGTATTGATCAAACCAGCGAGCCAACCTGATTTGTACTCGTCGAATCCGGCGAGGCTGAAGAGCTGCGTGGCCCATGTAGCGATTGCCAAGATACCAGTCCACTGCTGGATGGTTCGAAGAGCTGCTCCCATCATCGCTCGTCGACCGAGATGTAGATTGCCAGAGTGGCGGCCACCAAGGAAGATGTTGATGTATTTGTTTCTTGGGTGTCCAAAGTCCGCTACGATAGCGTCCAGCTGCTCAACCTCAGCCACGAGCGCTGGGTCCTCTGGCGAAATGTCTCCGCGAAGCTTGGTGAGGATATCAATAGCCTCAGTGCGGCGTCCGTTGGCGATCAACCATCTGGCGAGAGAGTCAGTACGTTAAGTATGATATCTGAGAGTGAACTGACCTTGGAGACTCTGGGAGCAGTGGTGTCGATACCAGTACAAGCAGCATTGGGATGCACATGAAGGCAAACGGGAACCGCCATCTGAACTCATCTGCCGTGTGTCGGATCCCAAAATTGAGCCAATATGCTATGACAATTCCGAGGAAGTTTGCAACGAATACCAGCGAGAACGTGGAGCCGCGGTTGTGCGCGGTTGCGAGCTCTGAGACCCACGAAGGAATGATCGAGTTGACGAAGCCAATTCCCAGGCCTGCTATGATCCTAGCAATGATCATCTGGGAAGAAAATCCTGTTAGCAATAGGCCATCGACCACCATTTGGGAGACATCGGCTTACCATATCCGAGTTGACACTTCCAGCCATCAGAGCAGCACCAAGTAGAGAGAGGACGGCGCCCATGGCAACACCCTTTCTGCGTCCCAACCTGTCGGCAACCCAGCCTTTGCATGACATGTCAGCCTTCATACAGCAATCAAGGCCTGAATGAAGCAGCACATACCTCCCAGTAGACAGCCCCAGATAGCGCCAAAATAGTACGACGAAGCCAGACCTCCCTGCTTGGTAGGATCTGTGACAACACCATCCGCTCCGATATTCATTGTTCTAATGAAGCCAGGGGTTCCTGACACCGTGCCAAAGACACCTTGATTGTAACCCTCATAGATCAATGCCATGGCACTGAAGAGATTGAGCAGGAAGAACAACGTCTTCCCAGGCACATGGCGCCAGACTTGGATCTCCATGATGGGTAGTTGCTCTTGCAATTGTGAGATGGGGAGAAGTAGAGTGAGAAAGAGACAGTACGACCAAGAGTCCTCCCCACAAACGGTGTGGAGTTCTTGGGTGGATAAAATTAGACAAAAGTCTGGAGACACGTGGGCATGAACTCGGAGTGAATCTGGGGATCGTCGACAGGTATATGCATGAATGCGAAGCCGCAGACCCGGGGACGAAGCTGGAGTCTGGAGAAGCCTTTCGGCATCGAGATTGTCAGATGCAAGTCTGGGTGTCGAACATTACGTTCTCTTGGCGTGCTCGCGTGCCGTAGATGTGACAGACGTGCTTGAGCGGTTAATTATCACTGTAGCTTTTAAGCGACATCGTCCACTTGGCACGAGACTTGTGGCATCACTGGCACGTATGAGCGAGATCCTTAGTGCCGATGGCCGGAGCTCAGTATTGACACCATGATTGACAATCGTGCCTCTGCGCCCTGTTACACGTGCTCTCACTGAGGTAGTCTCGATAATACGATTCCTTTAGGCGTTTCGAAAATGGCGTCGAAGCCGACAACATGTCGCTGGGCAGCACTCTCGCTCTCAAACATTGCATCAGTCTTCTTCCCAGATATCCTGACAGCTCCAGGATCATCGACAGGAATCAGTCATACGCTTGTAGAGTTGAGCACAACTGGGTCCAACGAAAGGGCGAAGACCTGGCTAGCCGACAACAAGATCCCAAATTCAGAGAAGGTCCATATACACAATGACTGGAAGAAGATGCTCGATGAAGGCGACTTCGATGTGGTGTACATATCAACGCCACATCCCTTGCACTACGAGCACGTCAAGTACGCGCTGAGCAGAAAGCGAAACGTTCTGGTCGAAAAGCCCGCGACCATGAATGCTAAGCAGTACGAGAACCTGGCCAACATGGCACTGAAGCAAGGCGTGGTCTTGATGGAAGCGATGTGGACGAGGTATCTTCCTGCGACAAAGTACCTCCAAGAAGAGCTTCTACCTCGCATTGGCGAAGTGAGACGAATCTATGCCGATTTCTCGTTTCCGATCGTGTCGGAGGACTTGTCACACTCTTCTCGCTTTTTGGACAAAAGCGCAGGAGCTGGTAGCCTGCTCGATCAAGGTGTATATGCCCTGACATGGGCCGACATCGGTCTCAATGGTAGTGCTGAGGCGCTGGAGACTACGACAAACCAAGTGGTCCATGCCAACACGATGAGTGTTCCTGGTGTCGCTGGCGAGGTCGATGATATCACCACAGTGGTGCTGAGCAAGCGCGACTCCAAGACGAATGCACCGCAAGCGGTGGCTATTGTGACTACAAGTATGACCTTGCCGGGATCAAGCAAGCCTGCTTTCTACCAGCGTCTCCAAGCGAAGAAGGCTGCTCCATCGATCCGTATCGAAGCGACAAAAGCCTCGGTCGCGATCACGTTCCCTCCTATCAGACCACAGCGACTAGAGATCCAGTGGTACGACTCAGAACATCTTGACTCAGAGGGCATTGAGCAGGAAGAGATCATCGAGAAGCCAGTCGAGCATGGTTGGGGTATGTGGTACCAGGCAGATGTGATTGCTAAGAGTGTCTTTGCCTCCAGATCCGCAGGCAAAGGCGAGGTCATCGGCTTGAAGGAGACACTTCGTGTTCTTGCTTGGATGGATCATGCACGTGAACAAGCCAGAATTCCATACGATGCCAAGCTTGACGCAGTATGATAGCATGCCATTGTTCATGGTCTGAGCTAGTAGAAATGTAGACATGGCCAAACCTCGAGAAGCACTCCAAAGACAATGTGCTGAGCCCTCATTTGTCACAGCGGTATATGGTCAAGGATCGAATGAGGTTGGCAACGACGGCCTCGGCACCATGCATTTGCCATGTGGCACTTTACGCTTTGTTGCTTTGTGCCAGAAAGCACGTGGAATCTGACCTAGTCTATCCGCTCTACGTCCACGGCTAGAAGAACTTGTCCCACGTGAAGCCTTCGGTGTAGAATTACAATTCGGCACCAGGCAGTTTGCAGTTATGGTATGTCCGACCGATGTTCCGGTCGTGAAGCTCGACTCTCTTTGCCAGCGGCTAATTTTTGTAGCTTTAAGCGTTTTGCCGCTGGTCGTGCCTCCTGCAAGTTCCGAGTTCCGAGTTCCAGGCAAGTGGGCCGTGGTGATCTATCTTCCCGGAAGCTCGAAGACAATCTGCAATCGTGAAGTTAATTTGTTTGGACTGTCGTACACATTGAAGTCCAAGCAATTTGTCTTCCCATCTCAACAGCAACAGCAACAGCAACAGCAACAGCAACAGCAACATTCCGCAGACATTATGCCTGGACTTACAAACGGCAACCACGCGACGCACGGGCAAAATGGCCATCATGCCACGAATGGGATCTCTGCAACAAATGGCCACAGCGAGGAACACAGTTTGGACATGACAGTGCTGGGTCTCAACTCCGGCACCTCCATGGACGGTATTGACTGCGCACTATGTCGATTTCGCCAATCTTCTCCAAACGCACCAATGCAATTCGAGCTGCTCAAGTACGATGAGGTTCCGTTGGAGCAGAAGATCAAGAAGCGAGTCATGAACATGATATTAAAGAACTCCACCACACCAGAAGAGCTTTCAGAAGTCAACGTCCTCCTTGGCGAGACTTTCGCCAGAGCTGTGCACGAGTTTGCAGAAAAGCATGACGTCCTAATGTCCAGCATTGATGCTATTGGTTCTCATGGCCAGACGATTTGGCTTCTCAGTATGCCTGAGCCAGGCCAGACACAATCAGCTTTGACCATGGCTGAAGGGACATTCATCGCCAGCCGGACTGGCATTACCACAGTCACCGACTTCCGTGTCTCAGACCAAGCTGCTGGACGACAAGGAGCGCCGTTGATTGGTTTCTTCGACTCCTTGGTGCTGCACCACCCAACCAAGCTGAGAGCATGCCAGAACATCGGCGGCATCGCCAATGTATGCTTCATTCCACCTGATGTAGACGGAAAGCTCAACCAGGAGTACTTCGACTTCGACACTGGCCCAGGTAACGTGTTTATTGATGCAGTGGTGCGGCACTTCACCAACGGCGAGCGCGAGTACGACAAGGATGGCGCGATGGGTCGTGCTGGCAAGGTGGATCAAAATTTGGTCGATGAGTTCTTGACTACACATCCATACTTCGCGAAAGCTCCTCCGAAGACCACAGGACGCGAAGTGTTCCGGGATACGATCGCTCACGATCTGATCGAACGCGGTCTGGAGAAGGGTCTCTCAGAGAACGATATCGTCGCCACAGTAACAAGAATTACAGCCCAGGCCATAGTAGACCACTACCATCGCTACATGCCAACACAGTATGGTCCTCTCGCGGAGATATACATGTGCGGCGGCGGAGCCAAGAACCCGAATATCATTGACTACATGTCAAAGGCGTTCCCTCAGACAAAGATAGTGATGCTCGATGAAGCCGGCATTCCAGCAGATGCGAAAGAGGCGATCACATTCGCATGGCAAGGAATGGAGGCAATTGTTGGTAGGAGCATTCCTGTGCCAGATCAAGTGGATGACCGCCAGCCATACGTGCTGGGCAAGGTTGCGCCGGGTAGGAACTACCGCTCTGTCATGCGCAAAGGCATTCAATTTGGCGGAAATCAGGACGTGCTCGAGCCGGTCTCTGAGCTGGTGAACATCGTGGGCGGCAAATCATTTGACAATAAAGATTGAAGCGAGAGCTCCTTCTGTTAAGCGTGCATATTGGAGAGGCATGTTCTTCAAGTCTCATTCCAGGGGATCTGCGAGAAGTCGAAAATGTTGTCAAGATCACCCAAGATTTCAGAGGGCAATTGAAATGGGGACAAATCCAAATTCTCGTCAATTGCCTGGGAGCCATAAGCAGACATCATTGTGGCATAGGCAGTATCTGTTTCTGGCCGAGGTGTCATTTCTGGGGCTTCAGGGCGCATTTGATGCGCTCTGCTGGTCCTGTGTCTTTGTAGCGTCATGTATTCATCAATTCGTGTGATCTGATCTCGAAGTCGCTGACTGGCGCCTTTGCTTGCGTGAAGACCTTCCAGACTGGACAGCAGCTGAACCATAGCCATCATGACAGCCCGGATGTTGCTGTAATCATTCTCGCTCAGTGTTTGTCCCAGAGTAGTTGCAAGGATCTGTCCGATAACGCCAAGATGGAATAGTAAAGGAACGCTGACGGCATGGTGGTAAGCAGTAGGTATGGCAATGAAGGCATTGACCACCTCATTTGCAATTTGGCACTTCTCGGCAATGCTAGCGCCAGTGGCTGAGAGCAAGACCATTCGCAGCAGCTGTACCGTAGCAATGATGTCCGCCGCTTGGAATCCGAACCTGTCCAGCCGAGGTTTGGAAGTGATAGGATTCGTAGTCTTGAAGCAGTGTGGCAAATTGGCATGCATCTGCATGACACTGCCCAGCACTGCTTCTTGTGACAAGGAATCTGAAGCTTGCAGGACATCATCGATCAATGTTTGCCTTTGGGCACGACTGTTGCGAGCGAAAAGTCGCATCATGATGTGCTCCAGCGCTCTGTAAAGATCCACAACGATGTTGCGTCCTGCAATCCAGCTGATGGCACCAGAGTCCGAGTGAAGAGTGCCAGGCGATGTACTCGTGTTGCCATTAGGTACGGTAATGTTTGCGAAGCCAGAATCATCAAACATGTCATCGTCTGCTTCCGTGGGATAAGATACGCTCGACTGATACTCTCGACTTCTTATGACACCTCCCCAGACGATGGATGTAAAGATATCCAGGGTGTAGATAGACCAGAACAGTCTTCGCCGTTCTTCTCGTTCGATGATACCGGCAGTCTTTGGCCAGTTGACTTCATCATGCAGTCCTCCAGCTGCCACAATGGTGTGGTAGCGACCAAGATGCTCGTGCATATCACGCACTTTGCCCTCTTGTATAGCTGCCAGTGCAAGAATTGCATGAGTGCGTAGAGTGTTCAGACTGTCGGACATATAGTCGGTGCTGAGTTGCCGAATAGCTTCCTGGTAGTAAACATCTGGTGGCGGCTGTTGCAAGCTAGACAGATCCCACTGAACATTGAAGACTGCCCCATCGCGAACGCGTGCAGACACGAGCGCGCATACCGCCATAGTCACGGCGAAGAGAGCGCGGTCGGTGGCGTACTCGTTTCGCGATATCCGACGAATGAAGGAAGGCTGATGGAACAATGGAAAAATCGGATACACAATCTCGAAGAACAGCTCCACAAGGTCAATGATATTGGCATGCCTGTAGTGGCCTGGTGCTTTCCAAGTGTCGGGGAGCAGTATGACCCCATGATTATGACCAGGTGCAAAATTGACAGGAGAATCTGGTTGTACTGAAGACGTGTGCTCGGAAATCGTGCGCTCTGCAATGCTTGAACGTCGATTTGTCGCCTTGTTTAGAGGTCTCGTATTGGCCTGTGGAAAGACAGATTCATCCTCACGGCTATGCTGCCTCTGCAAGGACGTGGTAGCACTGGCGCGAGATGTGATGGGCTCCGGATTGCCATTGTCCTTGCGGCGAGGTGCTCCACGTCGCTTCCGGGGTCTGTCGAAAGTGCATGGCTGATCGAAAGCAACGCAGTTCTGGCAGCGTGCTTCGCCAGACACTACGCGACAACGCTTGCTGACTTGGTGGCAGTAGTCGCAAGCTCTCGATATTCGTCTTTTCTTCGTGCTCGATTGCAGCTCATCGGACATGATTTAAGTGAGAGAAATTGACGACGATGGGCACTCTTCGGGCAGAAGCAGGTGCAGACTGGTGCTGAGCCGAGAGATTACCGAAACATGCTTGGCAATGGCGATGGCGACGACGAGCTCATCTCAGCCAAAGAGTGAGATTGCCTTCGCATTTCCACCGTAGTCGTGCGGTTGAGCCTTTGAGCAGGTCCGCGTTGTGTTCATCTGCTGTCGAGAGTGAAAGTGCGATGCGGCCGGGGCGTGATGTAGCTAAAAACGCGCTAAGGGAGTCTATTTCCGCTGCCGACTTCAATCTTCGCGTCTGGCCTGCGACAATGATGTTCAGTGCTATTTGCGCTATTTGCAGAAGACATTGCCTTCACCTCGCGCCCGCCAAGCGACGTCCTAGCGCTCAAGTCAGGCTCCTCAGCTACTCTGCTATTTGCCGAGATGCTTCTCGACAACCCTTCCCTCCGCCGCATAAACATTCGCGAAACTTGCCCTCATACGTCAAACGCCAGCAGCAGCTAGTCGCCCTCCAAAGTCGCCCTGAGCTCACCGTGGACGAATTTGAAGACCTTGCGAAGCGCGGCGAGGCCTCGATCGAGCAGGCCGAGGCATGTTTATACCAGCTGAAGACCCAGCTGTTGCAGCTTCCTCTACGAGAGCGGCATGAGAAGTGCCTGCAATACAGCGCTGGGAAGCGAGTGTTGCTCTGGTACTGGAACCGGCGAGCGTCCCATGAGCCTGTTCCGAACCGCACATTGGCGCATTTGGTCACCTGGTAAGCGTTCCGAGCATACTCTCCCTAGCACCCGCCTTATTTGTGCGCTGAACAGGTTCCTTGTGCCGGAGAAATGCGACGATTTTGTCTTTCGCTGGATAGGCAGAGAGATCGAAATGATTCAGAGCAAAGACCCCAAAGGATTGGATAACGGGGCAGCAATGGCAACACTAGGCAGATGGGCACATTTTTGGTTGTCGGGACTGGCCACAAATCATGCGGAATGGTCTCCGGACAGATCTCCAGCTGAAACCTTGCAATGCTTTCAGAGAGCTTTCCAGGAGTTCTGTCAATACGCAGCTCCGAAACGTCCTTTCGTGTTGGTCGGTCTCGCAGTCGCCACTTCCCAAGCCGTAGAAGACGAAACGTATCCTCCATATGACCATACGCTGTGGGACAGCTATTGTCAGAATCTCCCCCGCATTATATCTGATGAAGGCATCTTGCGGGATAAGCTGTCAACAGCCCGTCTTTATCATCCTTCCAGGGCCGATGGCCTTGCTTTCCACGATACATTGCAGTGGCTGGGGAGGAATGGAGAGCCTTCAGTGTGGTCTGCTCGCGGCGCTGCGAAAAATGCTTATACTATCAAAGCCCTGCGAGCGAGCTACATTCTAGGGCTGCAAGGCCATAGCGATGAGGCTCAATGGCTACGGGATCAGGCAGAATTGCACAACGAGCCCTTTTTCTCGGGACAATCGAAGCGCATCTTCAGAGCATGCGACCTTGATCCGAAACTTGAACCATTAAGACATAAAGCAAGTGTTTTGAGACTTCCGAACCTGAAATAGCTTCTTTGTGAGCGGCACAATAGGCGTGGCAACAGCATCACTTGATGAGATCGCATGGCACCTTTGCAACAGGTGTTGACTTGCGCATCAAAATACATCGAATCCCGTATGAAAGTGGTGCGTCCTCTTCGAGCGCTTCTGCATCTCCAAGTATGGTCTGGATGTTGCAGCTGGATAGCTGGAAGGTCTCAAACCAGCCCTGTGGTACAGACCCTGAGTGCAGGATGCGCAGCTCGATCGCGTGGTGGCTCTCTGGAGGATCCGAACTCACTACTACGACACATCTATACACCTGCACAATTCGAGTGAGACACGAGGATAAGAAGCCAAATCCGCTCACCCCGGACGCCGTCGCATCTAGAGCTTATCCGAATCCCCTCGGATCTCTTGCACACGACATGGACTGTGCTTCTCAAGGTTTGGGCAAACACCCGGCTGGACAAGGTAGTCGCGCGCCTATAAGTTGCTGTCGTCGGCTGCTCACTCTAATCAGCTGAGGTTCACTACTGTTGCTCGTCATCCGAAGACCCAGACAGGCGAGCACAAGTATCTGCGATATTTTTGTCGCTCAAACGAGCGCAGCCCTTGACATCTCGAATCATGAAATGCGCTTTGGCTGTCGCAGCTTGGTCTGTCCTCGTAACCCACGTTTTTGGTCTGCCCTCCCGGAGCATATCTGTAAGATGGATGGAAATCGGACATGAAATCGCACAGACTGACTGCTTACATAGCCCCGATTCTCAATCCTCGGCGAACCGCGATTTGAATGCTACGTGATCACTTGTAATCCGTTCGGAAACGGCAACGAGCAATGCACCCAATGGGAACATTGTGGCGGTGGCTGTTCTGAGAGCTCGTCCACCTGTTTGGACTGAAGAATTGAGGAAAACGTGAATCGGCAAGAAACCATTAAGGTCGTGCATCAAGCCGAAAACGCGTGGATCGTCACAACCAACACCGAGGCGACTTGCGTATACGAATATCACAAGCTATCAGGAGCTCGACGTTCAAACCACATCCCGAATCGACACTCATACAGCAAGAAAGAGCTATGTCATTAACGCGTCTACTGGACTATTGAAGAGACCAGGTCATTGTTACTGCACGAGAGATTTGTATATACATCCTTTGGAACATCGACAGAGACATCAATGAAAGCAGTCTCATTGCCCGTGAAAGCCCAGTCCTAGCGCGCAATTGCCATTGAGTTCGCATCCGAAACGTGAGTATCACGTTCGAACCCAGGATCGAGATTTGATGCCATGGATATGCCTGTTGAGCCACGCTCCGCGAAGAGCCGCATGTCTAAGCATAGAAACGGCCAACAAGGATCGCTGGAATATCAGATCTGGTTTTTCATCAGTTCCGACATTGCCAATACGAGTCTACACAATTCTGGATCGTGAATCGGCTATTGCGCGATGGCTGTACAAGCACTCTTGGCGGACGGTTCGGACGTCGCCAACCTCGTCTGCGCTGGGATTGCTTGCATGCCTGGCTTCACGCGAGCACAACTCGTCTCGATGCAAGAGGCACACTGCACGCGTCGGACACCAAAAGATGGGCGTCTACGAGCCACACATCCAATTGAACTCATGGGCGTACATTTTCGCACTGGCATCCTCGAGCAGCCGTCGTGGACCATCCTCGAGTGCATAGGGAGATAGACAAAGATATTCAGCTTCGGGCCATTCTCAGCGCTCTGCAGCCATGCTGAGACCCGGACCAGGCGACGTCATATGCTGGTCCGTCTGCGGTCCACTGTCATCCAAAGGGTGTATTCTGTGTTTCCTTTGAAAACCCCGCATGGACTTCCCTAGCCCACGCCTGATCGTCTGGCTGGATAGATAGAGGCGCCCGGCGTGAAGTTAATGGCAGGGGCGACAGACACAATTGCCGATGATGTGCCGTCAAGATACATTAGTGAAATCACCATGCGTTAATTGAGGTGAATCGACCTCGCAATGGCCGGGAATCGCTGCCTAGAATTCAAGAATCACTTCACTTCTGGAAGCTACGACGTACTTCAAAAACAAACTTCGTCGCTTGTCGCTTCCAACGGTTGAAAAGCCCCGCTTTACGCCTCGACAAGACAGTCACCGTTGTTAACGAATCCAGTATATCTGCAGGCTGGCCATCGCGGTGCACCAACATGCCTCCACCAAGCAGCAAGAAGCCGGCGCGAGGAAAGCGCATCCAGCAACTCAAGATTGAAGCGGCTACGTCCTCTGAAGTTGAGGTCCGACGGTCATCACGAAAAGTCTTTCCCTTCTTCGAACTCTCCCCGGAACTGCGCAACCAGATCTACGAGCTTTCCCTACACCATGACCGGAAGAACGGCATCACAGCTAATGTGACATTACTTCGAGTCAACAAGCAGATTTGCATAGAAGCGCAAGAGTACCTCTTCGACCATGGAACTTTCTATATTGAAGTAGACGAGGAATACGTGAAGTCTCGGTCAGAGTGGAGAACTGACTACGACTGCTTGACCGTCAAGGGCGATATGGTATACAAGCACAATGCCCCCAGGAGTATAGGATCGCAATTCGGGTGCCATCACATCTGGCCAAATGCTCTGCGAAAGCTGCAGCGCGTTCACATTCTATTGAAGGGAGATGAAGCGAAAACTGCGGAGCTGTTCAAGTCATTCGCCAAATTCCTGCGCAGCTATCCAAACCAGATCAAAAGTGTCATCGTGGAGGTCGTGGAGGGGCTGGACATCGACTGGCTCCTTGGGCATATCCCAGGCGAAGACAGGTATGAATCAGATCTCACTGAGCTACCTGAGTGCATTTCTGTGCAGTTCGCAACGAGTGATCAGGACCTGCAGCAATATCTCGACAATTTGAGGGCAGATTGGCTTAAGTATCTAGATAATGCTCGTCAAGGTCGCCTGCGACTGCCTAGCAAGGACTGAGCTGGTGCAGGTGACGCTTTTTCGAGCATCGGGGCTAAGCAGAGTCAACTGCAGCGAGCGATGATGAATCCCAACACTTTCAGTCAGCGCTGTAATGAGTACAACTTTCCTCCAGCAGCCGTCAGTCCTTCATGCTGCGTGCAAGAACGAACTAGAGCATTTTTCAAACTCGCGAACTCACGAGCCACATCCTCCACCAACATGCCCCACTTTCATCACTTCGATACCGCCTTTTCCGTCAACCTGAAACGTTGTTACACGCCTTTTCGACATCCACACAACAGCAACAATGTCCCTCACAACCGCAACCAAATCCGACCTCCCCTCCCTCTCAACAATAGTCCAACGCTCATTCCATTCCAACAACGAATACTTCGTCAAAACATTCCCCGACACCCCACTAATCAGAAAATGGTGGAGTAACCTCTTCCTCGACGCCATCCAGGATCCAGCATACCAGGTTGTCATAATCAGAGAAGAACACCCAGACTCTTCGACTGTCGAAGGCATCATCCTCCTCAATCGCGGTGCAGAAGACGCAGCAGTTTTCAAACGTCAGCCTCCAACTTCAGACCATGACTTGGAACGTTATCAGGCGATGTTAGAGAGTGAAAAGAGCAACACGGTTGGGCAAGTGCAGCCTCACTTTGGGATCGAATTGTTAGGCGTGAGTGATGAGGCGAAGGGGAAAGGTTATGGGAAGATGCTATTAAGGGAAGCTAGTAGGATTGCTGATGCTGAGGGGATGAACATGATCGTCACGGCAAATGTTGGTGTGAGAGCTTTCTATGAGAAAGTGGGGTTCGTTTGCGAGCAGGAGATTGTGTTGGATGGGGAGGACGGGTACGGGCAAGTGAGGATGATGTACAAAGCCAAATGAGGAAGGGATTTGGGAGCGTTCTTTCATTTTAAGCTTCTGATCTCAAGGGATAACTCTTCATACTTCAGCCTTGACCTCCACGTGTTCCGTCTCCTGCTTAAGACCATCGACTTTATCGCCAACAGCGAGGTCGACCAGATGCTGCTTAGGCAAGCGTCTTGCAACGCGAGGAGGGTCGAAGATCGATTTGGATTCGGCGAAGATAGCATCGATTTCTTCCAGAGAGCGACCTGCGGTCTCACTGCAAGACATCAGCTAAGTCTTTAAGAAAGTAAGATCTGGACTTACGGAAAGAAGATGAACAGCAAAGGGACCCAGGCCGCGTTAAGAACAGTATACACGATAAAATACCGATATCCAATATCCGTGAACGCGACTGGAGTGACTTCCGCGACCTGTGATCCTGAAGGTCAGCGATATGCCTCGAGAGAACATTTGCATGATACTTACCAAAAAATTAAAAGCCCAGCTGACAGCAGTAGAAACCCCACAAATGCTCGCCCGATGCTGAATCGGTGCAATCTCACTGGCATACAAAAATGGTATTCCCAGAAATCCAATACAATAAACAAAATAAAACAGAAACAGAAAGAATACAGCACCCTTCAGCGCTCCATGATTCGCCGGATTGGAAACCAATCCCGTCTCAAAAGCGAAGCAAATCGCATTCGCTGCTGCCGAGAAGATCATCAAGGTTCGTCTTCCGTATCGATCGACTGTATATGCGCATAAGATCGACCCAAGGACGATACAGAACTGGCTTGCTGCAGCGAGAATTTGTGCTTCCGCCAAAGGAAATCCGAGGTACTCTTCGTAGACGGTTGAAGCGTAGTAGGTGATACAATTGACACCCGTCAATTGTAGCATCATCTGTGCTGTACAAGCTAAAAGCAAACGATGAAAAGTTCGTTGTGGACCCATCGAGAACATTGACAGGATCGATCTCTTTCCTGTTGTAGACGTGAGCTGGAGAGCTAATTCGATATCACGAATCTCCTTTTCAACAGTTTCCTGGTCCGTCGGGTTCAAGAGTTGAAGAATGGCTTGGGCTTCAGAAGTTCTGTTGACTTTCATTAACCAGCGAGGCGACTCTGGGAGGAGATATATCCCAGCCATAACGAATAAAGACAGGATCCCTGAGAATGCGAATGGAAAGCGCCAGGATATCGACCCAGCAGCGTAAGAGAATCCAAAGTCGAGCCAGAGGCCTAGGACTAGACCTATACCTGCGAAAATCCCGAATGCTGAGACGTGGGAGCCTCGCGACTCTGCTTTTGAGAGTTCGGATTGCCAGACGGATACTGTGGCGATTATACCGCCGGTTCCTAGGCCGATGATGATTCGAGAGACGATGAATTGGGCCAAGGAGTAGGAGGTGGCCATTAATAAGGAGCCGATGAGGTTCAAAACTGCAGCGATGAAGATTGTGTGTCTGCGTCCTAGAACATCGCCGAGAAATGTACAGGCTAAAGCGCCGAAGATTCCGAGGGCTGTGTAGAGGGCTATTACGGTGCCTGGTGAGTGATTAGTATTGTCGTTTTGATTGTTGGTTCTTGGTGATGGTAGGTGTTGTACCTTGGATTGTGGATCTGTAATGCTTCTCCGACTCTGGAGCATCGATCACATCAATAGCCGGAAACTGGCGACTGAATGATGGCGTAGTAAGAACACCTCCTGCAGCACATTGATTATATCCAAATATGGCTACCGCGAAGCACGCTTCTGTCCAGATTGCTGCATGTAGTGCTTTGCCCTTGAGGCCACAGTAGGGTGCCATGATATCGGTCTCTAAGCATGAAATCGATTGTCCACAGACTTCGACAATACTTCAACCCTTTTACTCAGAAATGTTAGGCAGGAGCCATAGAACGCGGAGGCAGGTGTTACATTTACCTACCCCGCTTGGCTCCTTCGGTCAACCACGTTGCAGTAGAGCGCCGAGCATTTCCGTATACGGTAATGCTGATCATCATGAGGAGACCACGAGGCTAAGCGGCACCTATATCCGCGGGAATAGGTTCAGAGAACATGCTGATACTTCATCAGCGTGTCTACCGGCGTTCATCTTACTCCTCTTCATCATGGTCATCGAAGGCGAAGTGCTCAAGGACTGCCTTTCTCTCTGATTCGGTCTCGCACTCTTTGAGAAATGCCGACCTCATTGCTTCCCTCATTTCTTGAGCTTGAGCAAAATGGTCATCGTCAGCTACCCAGCCAGTGGCGTCTGTACCTAGCATGCCTCTCATGTCTTCGAGTTCATCCAATTTCTCCTCTTGATCCTTCATTCTCTTCAAACATAATTCGATTCTCTCACTTGTGTAATTCACTGGGCACTGTGCTGAAGCCACTTTCGATGGCTCATCGAGGGCTAGCGGCCAATGCTGCTGAGCCTGTATGAGAGCGTGTTCAAGATCCAACGATGAGCCTTCCCAAGGTGCGCTGGCTCTGGCGTACAGCTTGGCTCTCAGCATAGAGTTCTGGCTGCGAAAGGCGTCAAAATGGTCTTCAGTCTTCTTTAGTGACAAAGCGGCATAATAAAAGTGGACAAGACGTCTTCTCATCTTTTCCCTGACCTCTTCTTGCTCTGCCGGGACCAGCGATCCAAGGTCAGTCGGCAGTGTCGTTGGCGGCTTCTGTAATGACTCAGAAACCGAGTCGCCCCAATTCTGGTAATGCTGGGGAATGCCGGCACAGAGAGACAGAGGCAGGATTGCAGTGTGTTGCCAGTCTATCACACCAGTGATCTCATTCTGATCATTGACCAGGATGTTGTTCGGAGAAAGGTCAGGATGGCGGAGCGTTGGTCGCGCAAAGCGACTATCTGCAGGGAGGTCTAGAAATGGTGCCATTTTCAGAAAGTCATGGAGCAGCTCAATATGGTATGATGGCAGTTGCGGCTGGAAGTCGTCCAGCTCCCGAAGGTATCTTTCCACATTAAGACGTGGCTTGCCGTACTTCATGCAGAAGGCAAGCTCGCGCTTGGCACCGGCTTGAAAGCATGCCAGGAAGTCCTGCCCTGAGTCAACGTGAATAAGTATGGCAGAGCGACCAGACTTGAGCCGCACTTACATGGTCCACGGTCAACCTCGAGACTAGACCGCTCGCGAAATTGCCATGCATAGGATGCAATGGGACCGACGACTAATTGTTCCTTCTGTGAAGTCGTCGGGGAGAGTGACGCAGTCCTTTCATGACTCTGAAGGTCCTTCGCAAAGTAAAGACTTCCTGAAGCAGGGAACTTAAGGGTAATCAATTTCTCCTCGAGGTCAATGATCTGTTTCATAATTTTCGCAACTTGCTTGTTCTCAAGTGTGAACCAGCGCTCGCCAAGAGCTTTTCCTGACAGCTTCTGGAGTAGCACATACTCGATGCCTACGGGATTGTCCGCAATTGCACAGTATCCAAGGACTTTGGGCACCGGAATGCCATTGTGCCAAAGAAAAGACAGTGTCGCTGCCTCGCTTGCAACTGAATGTCGCAGAGGAGCCTCGAGTCGGAATGGAAGTCTGGCTAGTATCTCCTGACCGTCATCGAATGTTGCTTGAAGTATGCGATTGAAACCTCCTTCGGCAAATTTCTCGATCTTCTTCAGACCGCTAAACGGCTTTTTGACTGTGTCGCAGATGACATTGGCCAGTTCGTCGACGTTGAAAGCAAGATGACGTTCACGAAGTCGTTGCTTTTCATTGAATCTATCAATGCTTCCATCAGTCTTCCAGAGACATGCTGGCCGCTTGTTCTTTACTCGGGCTTACAAGTAACGTCCGCTCGTGTAATCGTGGAGCCCAGGACCAAAAGAGGGAGAGGGCATCTTTGCTTTGCTGCTGAAAGCGTGAAATCGAACGCGTGGCCATAATGACCTAGAAAGAATGAATCTCATGACACCAGCAAGCATAGAGGTGTCATCAAATGCCGCATCGCCCGCATGATCGAGGAGACTAAGAAAAAATGTTGGCGTTAAACGGAGGCCAGAGAGGAAAGCGCTTCGCACGCGCTCGACTTCGATGTGCAGAGAGTTAGTTCTACGGGAGCTACCGTCGGATCGTTCTTCCGAGCGGGAGTGAAACTCTGATCAGCAGCAATCCTTGATGTCCTCCCATTTTGTTTCTGTACATTATGTGCAAACACAAGATTATCAGATTGCCAAGCCTTGTGACGGTGAGCCTGGACTACACAAGTTTCGCGTATTCCCGTTACTCATACGATGATGTGGACCCATATCATATTGCGATGCGAGTACCAACGACCCTTTCGAGCTGGCATGTATAGCCGCTTGGCCTGAAAGAGAAGTGGTCGCTGGGCTCAGGCTACATCGAGACTACAAGCATGAGCAATAGTGTCCCTTGCTGGACACAGTCGGCCTTGCAACTTCCAAGCGGTTCTTCCCCTGCTGGCGGAGGGCGTCAAATCCGTTGGTCAACAATAGCCGAAGAAAGGCAGACTCTAGAGGCGCTATAGAGCGAGACCTGTGCCTTACGGAAGCATAAGCCTGCCTGTATAAAACTAGAGAGGAGAGTATAGGCGTAATACATTTACAGTTAGTACTTGCTATATTTAAGAATAGTAAGACGCGTTTATATTCCTCTAAGCGCTACTACGCTCGTACCTAGATCCTTATAGTATAAGGAGTACCATTTATTTAAGATCGAGGCGATTACTCTAACAACTTATTTAGTAGTAATATAGCAAGATTCCGAAGAACTAAACAAGCCCCTTTAAACCTAAACGAACTTCGATCTAAACCTATACGTAAGTCTAAGGTTACTAGTACCTTAG
>AWYD02000156.1:0-18754 GCA_000504365.2 Pseudocercospora pini-densiflorae CBS 125139
GTAATAGTAATTTATTTTGCCCACCTATGGCGTAGACCACAGTCGTTCCGCGTCTTACAAATCATTGCACCGCCGGATAGGCCGGCATGGCGACCGCCAGGTCCGTCCGGGAGGCTTGGACTGGGCGGTATTGCGTGTAGAACAAGCATATCTATTACCCGTGTCAAGCATTCAGCATCTGACCTTCGTAGATTGTGGCCATACGTGGTGTTCACTGGAGCCATGACCAAGGAGAATTTCGCGCACTCTCAGCTGACTGGCGGGATTGGAAGCTTGTATCCTCGACAATCAAGCTTATAAAATCAAGCTCGAGGCTGGGAAAGGCCAATTGATGTCGAGCACGACATGACAGACAAGTCAGTTGGCGTTATAAGAGCAGCCTTAGTAGCCTTCAATTGTTGTTGAATATCATCATCCAAGACTCTGGTACCATTTATCATAGAACGAACTTAGCATCTTGTGGAACATTAGTGAGCATCAATTCACAAGATGAACAACTCAGCGACTCGCCTATCATACCTTGCAGCATTGATAGCGAAGAATACCGAAGTATTCGAGGCATATCTCCGCGAAAATGCTATACCAGACCCTTCGTTCGAGATCAACGGTCCTCTCTTAGACGGCCCTTTTCCACCCCAAATCGAAGCCGCCAGAATCGCCATTCAGGATGCCACTCTTGAGCTCCGCGAACTCACGATCGGCCCTCGTATTGGTCTGGTCGTAGCGTGCAACTCTGGTCGAGCAGACATCGACACCATCTATCGTTACCGCATCGCACACTTGGTCCCGGTCGATGATCCTCAAGGTACTACATACGAAGCTCTTTCAGAGCAGACCGGGCTAGCAGTACCCACCTTGCAAAGGATCATCCGCTGCGCAATTGTGAATAGGGTCTTTTCTGAACCGGAGCCTGGTCGTGTCGCGCACTCAGCTGCAAGCAGACTGATAGTAACAGATCCAGTCATGGAGAGCACCGTCGGCTTCGCGGTCCAGGAAGCCAATCCTGCAATAAGGTTTCTCGGACGAGCGTTGACAAAGTTTCCAACAGCTGATGAGCCGAAGCATAGTGCTGCCAGTCTTCTTGAGATTGCATGCGAGAAAGTCATGAATATTAAGGAAGATGACAAGGAGCTAATGACTCATTGGGATATTTTGGCGAATCATCCAGGCCGAGCGGCGAGGTTCGCACAGAATATGACTGCCTGGCAGAAGAGACCCGCCAATGCCGTAGAGCACGTTATCAATGCATTTGACTGGGGAAGTCTGCCTGAGGGCAGTGTGGTGGTCGACGCTGGTGGCAGTCATGGCGAGGTTGATATTGCGATCGCTAGGAGATTTCCCCACACCAAGCACGTCGTACAGGATCTGGAAGCCACGATTGAGAGCGCTCCGGACTTACCGGAAGATGTTGCCGGCAGGCTCAAGTTGCAGGTCCACGACTTCTTCACGGAACAGCCGGTGAGGGGAGCAAGTGTGTATCTCTTGAAATGGATCCTTCATGACTGGATGGACAACTATGCGATCAAGATTTTGAGATGCTTGGTTCCGGCGCTGGTCAAGGGAAGTCGCGTGTTGATCATGGATGCTGTTTTGCCTGCTTTGGGGAGTGTGCCGAACACTGTGGAGAGAGATGCTCGCTTCATGGACCTTGCGATGATGGCGCTGTACAATGCGGGTGATAGAGAGGCAAGTCAATGGGAGGCTTTGGTGAGGCAGGCGGACTCGAGGTTCCTTTGGCGGGGAGTGAGTTATATCGAAGGTAGTGCTTTGAGCATGATGGAAGTCGGATGGGATGGTTAACACAGACGATGGTAAGACAGTTTCTTTGGGGTTTGTAGTACATACACTGATGCTTACAGCATGACCCTGGTCCATCTTGACGGCCGCCTTTCATTCCTTTCTTCGTCGATGATACATTTCCATTGCTCCCAAGTTCCAGCGTGATCTCAGCCTCTGGGAGTCATATATCCGCAGCTTTCATGCAAGTAAGAAGGCACTTCTACTCCTGCATAGGACTGATGAAAACATCCATGCAGACGGCGTAGAGTTGATGAAACTCTTCGACCGCGCTGGGATTGTCAACATCATCTGCAAGTGTCCTCAGCTTTGCAAGCTGTCTCTGGAGATCTGGCTCGTTGATGAGCGCATCCATCAAACGCTCGTCATCCTTGATCTGGCGGTATATGTTCTTGAGCATAGTCTCTAGCTCAGCGTTGCCCTCGGAGCCGGCTTGGTCTGGAGCCATATCTGCTATGCCACTCCCACCCACGTCGACTTCATCGTCGGGCTCATCAACAGTTTCGGAGACTGTTTGCGGCATCTTCGTTGCCTTGCCGCGAGCGCTGCCAGAGTCTCCCGCCGAGCTTTCGACATTTGTGTCTTCAGCAGATGCGTCGAATGTCGCTGAGGCAAACTCATCCACAACTGGAATGTCCTCTTCGCCAGCGGGTGTAACATTTACGCTGGGTGCCACGAGATTGGGATCGTAGATGTTCTTATCATCGATGGTCGCACTCCTCAAAATGTCGTCGAGCTCTGGGTAGTGTTCCTCCGCCATGTCCAGCTTTGAAACATTGACGTACCAGCTCTCAATAAGCATGTTATTGAGCTTGTCGTCGTCGATGCGCTGGTCAACAGACTCGCTTTCGTTCGTCCAGCCCGTGAACATTCCACTACCATGCTCTCGATGAGCAACACTTAGCCGCAAAGGATTGTTGAGCCACATGACAAGTGGTAATCCAAGTCGATCGGCGTATTTGCCCTTCAACCACGCCAACTCGGTCTTCGTTGTCACCGAGCAACAATACTGGAATATGATCTCGCGATAGAGTGTTAAAGGAGTATCTCGTGTCTGCCACTTCTTGTTGCAGATCAGGCGCATCCGGTTCAAGCGTTCGTTGCAGAACGTAGCGACTCCATTTCGGTCAAGGCCATCAGGGTTGCTGTACTCTGCGCCGATCCAACGTGTACCATCAGTCAGAACAAAGAGCGAGACGCCAAAGTACTGCTCCATAGATTTGGCGCATTCTTGACTCTTCTCCCAAGTCTCATTGTCCCAGATGCTGGTGTTTGGCTTGCGCGGATCGTAGGGCGGTACCTTGTTCAAGACGAAGCGCTTCGCAACATCTTCCCACGGACCTGACTCTCCTGGAGTCGGTCTGCCGCTGATAGACTCTGCAAGTATCTTCTGATACTTGTCCGATTTTGTTCCACTACCATTACTGATGAAAGGTCGCTTTGTGAAGACGAGGGTCATTTCGGTAATCCGCTCGATAAGCGTCTGCTTGACGCTAGCAAGATCGTTTTGAGGATGTCTCAAGAAGTTACCGATCTCGTGCAAGACGCCAGGAACGAAGCGACCTTTCGCCATATTGGTAGCGTTTGTCGCAAGAACTGTGTTTGCTCCGGAATGCTTGAGGTCTTCGTTGTCTGGCTCGCCTTGGGAATGAACAGCATCGACACAAAGACCGCCAGGGATGTATCGACGTCTTGAGGGATTGTTGCCAATGAGGCCGCGCTCTGCTCCGACATTGAACTCTTTTCCAGTGTACGTGTCGACGAAAGTAGTGCTGTCCTTCTGTGCGCTCTTCAGCCCGCTATTTGGCAAACGACCTTTGAGGTGCTTCCAAGCGTCTTCGAAGATGGTCTTGTACTTTCCAAAGCCGGCGATGATGTCTTTGGTATCGCACTCTCTCTTGAAGTTTCTCCACAAAGATTTGCGGGCGAAGAAAGCTGTGAAAGACGAGCCCGGCTCCCGACTGTTATCAAAGCTGGTCTGATCTTTTTGCGAGCATGATAGACAGACCAGTCTGCCCATCGAATCGTAGGATCGTGTCTTGCAAAGGGTTGGCTTCCCACATCCTTCACAAGGATGCATCTCTGCGTTGGTCTGATCATCGTCGCAGTCGCAAGCCGAGTGCGGAGGTACTCCAGCAGCGATGTCTTCGTTGACAATATCAGCACATTTCGCTGCTTCAATCCATACACGACGAAGATCGTCGCCGATATAGAAGAGTTGAACAAGAGTCTCCATAACAGGTGTTGCGCGGCTGCTGTTGAGGGAGTGGATGATTAAGCGGAGAGACATTCTCTTCACACCGATGTCATCCACAACTCGTTTTGTCGGAAGGACCCAAGTAGTGAGCTTTTCTCTGATCAGAGCAAATGAATAGAGATCCGCTTCTCCACCGTAAATGCCCTCCTGCATGACTTTGGCTTTTACAAGTCCGATTTGCTTGCGATACTCGACCAACAACTCCTTCATGCGAGCTGTGGTAGCGACCTTGCCCTGCAATTGGGAAGCAAGCCAATACACAGCGTCCTCGGCCTTACGTTGAGCCTTTTGAGATGTTGTTATGTTCTTGCCCAATTTGAGCTTTGCTGGGTCAGGAGGTGCAATGTAGGTGGGCTGACTGGCGCTGCGCTGCTGCACCACCTTGGAAGAGGTATTGAATATACCCACAGTAGGCATTGGCGGCACTGTGACCTTCTCCATTGTCTGATCGGTTGCAGCGACCGAGACCGAAAGTCGCTCGTGTGCACCAGTATCCGAATTGATGTAGTGAACCCTCGTCTGATACGTCGTTGAGTCACTGTGGTATGCTTCGTCGAGTTGTTGTGGGCTGGCGAACACGGCGACAAGAGCTTCAGAAATCCATAGCTGCTTGACGGGAACTCCTTGCTTCATGTCATACGGCCATGTGTTGTAGATTCGAGCCAATTCGGCGTGCATCTTCACGAGGTCTGTTTCGGATGAGTTGGCTGGCAGCACAGTAAATGGAACTCCGATCGAGGTATCTTTGGCTTCGTCAGTATGGTTCGCGTTGTGGTCAGCGAACCTGAAGCGCCATTCGGTGTCGACTTTCGATCTTCCGGAACGGCCTTTACGATATTGAAGAGGCTGTATGTTTCTGCCAGGTACAGGGCTCCGAGCCAATACCTGACCCAGTGACATTTCGCTCTTTTCGGTCACCAGTGCCTTGACAGTGCGAGCAAGTCTGACCTCTTTAAGATGGCCGGCAACACGCCGAGTATTCATCAAGTTGGGGTCGTTGGACTGCAGTATCGTCGAGACGTAGTCTTTGAAATTTTCGTCACCCTATCGCGAATCAGTACGATGTCAAGAAAATGAGAGCCAACAAATCTTACCTTGGAGGCTTGCCCAGGCTGATGAACTGTGTCTGGGAGAGCCCGATGCTTATCACGACCTTTCAGCTTTCCACTCTTCTTCGAAGTGCCCGATGGGATATCCTCTTCGTCGTCGTCTTCTCCGTCATCTTCCCGGTCGCCAAAATCGTCTTTTGACTCCTTTGATTTCTTGGACTCGCGCTCTGGAGGTTCATCTGTATCATCAAGGGCACGCTTCGAGCCAGCAGACTTGCCAGCCTGGCCAGACGGCCGATTCGAATTGTTGGAGTTGCTGTCAGATGGAGACTCATCGAACTCTCCTAATGACTTCTTCGGCGGTCGAGCATCTTCTGGAAAGCAAAAGGCCACGATGTTCTGCGAGTCGATGTATCGGAGCTGAGTTGCCCGGAAGGAAGTGGCCAATGCAGCGAATGTAGAAAGAGCAAATATGAAGAGGATAAGGCCGTCTGGAACGTGGGACTGCCATGCTCCGACAAACTGGAATGATGGCAGGAGGAGACCGAAGAAAGTGGTGATTGCAGCAATGACAAAATTGTACAACTTCTGGTACGAAGCTGCTTCGATGTCAACATCTGCAGCGTGTTTTGGTGGTGCGTAGTATGGAGTCCGATGAGCATCGCGGGCTCGAGCAATTTGCTCACGAGTGTAGCCATCTTTCTTCAATAGTCGAATCGGACGGGTGTTGAGATCTTGGGAAGTGATGCTGTTGATCGTCTTGCTGAGAGAACGGGTCCAGAGTTCTTCGGCCTTCTCATTGCGAGAAGTGCTGACGAGAGAACGACGAGCTCGTTCATTGACAATGTCGGCATGGGTCGTATGGGCGCCTTTGCGGCGCAGTGTGGCTGCGTCGTGCATGCTGGTGCTGATGTACTACCGCAAGAGATCTTTGTGATCGGAGTATCCCAAGATGGAGGAATGTCAGGGACGAATTTCTGTGCGCTGGAAGTTCGGGGATTTTCGTTTGTTGTTTGCTGCGGGATCCCGTCTCGGCTGACGCACAGAAGTGGATATGGCCTTCTTCTCCTTTCGAAACAGCTCGCATTTGCTATCTTTGCAAGCATTAAACCACAATCTCTCCATTCACCAAGCACCAAGATCCTAATATCATGACGTCTCAAGCAGAGACCTGGCCGTCTCACCTTCGCGACAATACCCTACGCATGTACTACGGTCTGGACGAGAGTGTACGTATTGCCATCCAAGGTCCCAGCCGAATTTAATATGCTGACAGAGACGCAAGATGGTCAAGGCACACAAGAACGAGGACTGGAAGCATGCCGAAAGCACAGCCCGCATCCTCCTCGAGCATGCTGACCTCCCTCTCCTTATCCGAGCTCGAGCGCTGATGGTACTGGGATGCTCTTCTGAGCCAGACTATCTTGAAATGGCGGCTGAAGCAGTACGTATCGTAGAAGGTATGCGGTTGGTCTCTGGTCTGTCTTGACGATGCAAAGCTGACGATCGCCAGTCGGCATTGAGTCCATTGAAAGCGAGGGACGTGCACCAGGCCATGTTGAGACTCAACTACTCAAGGACTGTAAGCAGGTCTATCAGGAGGCTTTAGCGGAATTCGAAAAGCAGGACGGCAATTCTGCAGCGGAAGAAGGCGAGCAGCTCCAGATGCCAGCTGGTCAGAGCATCGAAGGTACGAGTGCACAAGAAGGCAATCAGCATGAAGTCTACGGAAAGTCTGAGGATGGTACCTCGCCAAGCTCTTTCAAGGGCGAGCTTTCAACGAAAACCATGGACATGATCGAGCACTCCGAGATGGCAGGCTTTGGTGGAGGAAACCCATACAAGAATCCATCGCGCAAGCCGAAGGGAGGGGAGGAAGTTGCTGAAGATTCTGGTGACCATCAGAATAAGGATGGAAAAGATGGAGATGTCGAGATGGAGTGAGCGAGGTATGGGGAAGCTGCTGTATGAAGCTGATGTCTGGTATGTTGCGCTAGCTTACTATGTGCCGGCTTTTACTTGTCAGTCGAGGACTTCTGCCTCCCTCTCTTAGCCGGAGCGCAACCTCGTATTAACAGACCGCCGACAATCCTATACACTCGATATATAGATGCAAATACTCGCTAAAATACGACGATTCTAAAGATACTAGTTTCTATAGTCGTAGGCTAGTATATAGAATGTTATAGATACGTTATCGGTAGAGGGTAAGCCTTCGAGGCTTAAAATTACGCCCGACTATCTTAGACGAGTCGACGACGATATAGATACAACGGCGCGCGACGACTATAAGTTATATCTCTATTAAACTTCGTAGATATATAGTTAAGTATATATAGAGCTATATTATGGATTTAAACTAGATTGTTACGCTATATACGCCTCGTAGTCTTAAAGCGCGCTACTAGAAAGTGACATTCGAGAAGGAGGCAAAAGTCCTCGACTGACAAGTAAAAGCCGGCACATAGTATTAGCATGCCGAGAATCCGAAAGCTTGCGATGCAAGTGTGAAACTCAGCCCTACTTCGGAGTAACCTTGGCAATGTGCTGATCACAATGGCACAAGGTCCAAATCCAACTGTGAAGACGTGTACTGAATCTTGACGAATGCTCTGAAAGAAGCGCACTAAGCACAATGAAACATTTATGGCAGCGCTGCTAATACAATGCGCAGATACAAAAGACCCGGGAGCTTTCAACTTGGAGGATTCTTGAGGATTCTGAGCTTTGACTCTGTGTATACAGCGTATCGGAGGTGCTGAGGTCTGTCCTCGAAGCTTTTCCTATCACGGAGAGGAGCGAAGGTGAGACGGCACGAGCACTGATAGTATCACATTTAGATTGAATTTTTGGAGATTCTCGACTTTAACTCTACGTAAACAGCGTCTTGGAGGGTGTGTCTTCTGTTCTTGAGTGTTTCAATCTCCTGAGAAGAGCGGAGGTGAAGACGTGCGAGCATTATCGTTCTCACATCTTAGACGACTTTTGCGGGAACTCCAGACTTTGACTCTACGTGAACACAGCGTCGAAGGCCTTTGCGTCTCCTTGACAGTGTTCATTTCCTCTTGGAGGAGCGGAGGCAAGCCGGTGTAAGTACCAGAGACCTCACATTTTGGGCGTCTCCAAACGTTCGACTCAGCTTGAACGCTTTGTGAATGGTCTTCAGGTCGGGTTTGGAATCTTTTGGCTCTGAATAAGCAGCTGAGGCGAAAGAAAGCCAAGCACGCCAAAGCTCACATATTGTACAGTTTCGAGGTGTGTCTCCCCGCCTGGATGCTGGGTTGAAACTCTCCGGGTCTGGTTTCGGACCTTCTTGTCCTAAACAGTAAGCAGAGTTGAGTTGATATAGACAGACTTGTCCTGACATGCTGAACAAGATCTGAGTGTCTTTAGCCAGACATTCATGGTCATTCTGACAACATGAAGAAGAATAGATAGATGTTCCTGCAGAGGATTGAGATCGCGAAGCTTCGGGGTCGCCTTCCTATTTGGGAACGCGCCAAGACCTGAGTGAATGTTCCACACCACGTCGTGAAATGCAGTACATAGTCGATGAGCAGTTCCTAAGAAGAAGAAAATAAGTGAATGAAATATTCTGAAGACTTCTGAGCCATCGTTAGTCATAGATCAAGGGATCATTCTCCAAGTTCCAGTCAAGAACAAAACTTTATATATTTTCTTAATTTTCGCTCCAATATCCAATCAGTAGCTGCCCTGGTGTAGTTGTACGTTCTAGATCAGATCAAAGGCCTCAACAACGGCTAATAAAACCCAGGGTTATCACGTCAGTCTAACACACTGAAGGTCGCGTAAGTGTTCATACTACGCTGGAGTTGTCCAACTTCAGTTTCATCGTCTAAGCGTCGACTAACATGATTTCGCAGCGGTTCAAGTCCGGCGGGCAGTAGGAGTCATGCTCGCATGAGCTTCTGACAGTATGCCCGCATGTGTCCTTCTCTTTTTGCTTTTTGGTCGAGCTTTTGGCTGGATCTTCGGTCTTCTCAATGTCCCAACTTTTTTGCTTTCACGCTGCCATTCTTTTGACCCGGCTGAGTTCAGCGAATATGTTAGGAAGCATGACTGCCACATTGCATAGAACAATTGATTTATGAAGCGGTTTCGGAATGATATTCAGTCGATACTCACGACGAGAAGGCGGACTGCCAGATCCAGCACTGAACTATCAATGAACTCAGCAGTGCTCTCGAGACAGTGTTCAGATATGTTTTGAGATTGTCGAACAGCTTGTAGAATGAAGGATAACTGTACCCTGCGTCTTGCGGCTGGCCAATGTTTTATGTGGACTTACATGCCACAGATCATCACTTGAATCGATACAATCATATCGGACGACCACGACTTGAGCATCGCACTCTTACAGTACATAGACGGTATTTAGACTTCGAAGCTGCTTTCGAAATGTTCTTGTGTGCTGCGCTCGTTGTGGAAATGCTATGGCTCGCTCATCGATTCACAAATTAAGCTTGCATCTCTCGTACGTCTTTTGCTCACCAGCCCGGTGATCAATCCCTTTGACAAGACCGTCGGCTCACGCTGTTTGATCGACTAAGTGATGCTTTGAGAGAGCGGACGCTGGATCCATGGTGTCTGGGCTTGACTGACAAGTAGCCCGTGGATGACCAGCGCTGCAATGCGGTCTCGACCTGGTTCGAAGAGACAGTAGCATTCTGGGCCAAACATCTCTCTTCTCGTTCGACACATCCACGCCTGTCCATGCTGATACCCTCTATCCCCCAAACGCCATCGCTAAGCCTGACAATAAGTCGGAAATCTCTTCATTCGCCCATCAATATGCTGACCTGTAGCTTGTTAGTCAATCTTGTGATTCCTGGATGATACGTTGGACGTACTGCCATAGCAACGCAGCATAAGCTCACATATGGACTCAGCCTCTCACCAACTCGTGCCGCCCTCCAGAATGTGCCAAGAGGACTAGTGAAGGTCAGCAATTGATCTAAGAGTGTGCCCAAGACCGACAGATGCGTCACAGTCGTCACATACCCGCTCTTGTTGCGATCAAGCCATGCAGGAAAGACTCCATGGATGTATGTGCAGGAGCATATGAAAAGGAGGACCACCAGGAGAAACGTCTGGAATTTGAGGATGCCGAACATGGCTGGAATCGCGGCCTTCCAAGCAGTGCAATTTTAAGGCGCTTCAGATCTGCTTCTGCTTGTCACGAGTTCGGCAAGTGTGAAAAGTGACGATTAATTGAGTGCCAGATGGTGAGATGCCGTTGCCAGGTTGCAAGTGCCAAGCCTCCATCAAATGTCACGTGCAGGTCGGCTTCACTTGCACTTCGCATCAACATAAGAACATCGAAACACCTTCCCTGATCACCGACAGCACAAGTCGCGAACATGGCCGAACCTCGAGCGCGCATGCGCACGAAAGGCCAATTCTTCAACACCCAAGACTTGGGCGAACTCCTCTACGCATTCGGCGACTCGTCACAACCTCTATCATCGACCATGGCCGTACTGGACGAGATTCTTACCGACTTCATCATCGAGACATGCCACGCTGCAGCTCTATGCGCCAGTTATTCGCGACGCCAAAAGATCAAGATCGACGACTTCCGCTGGGTTTTACGAAAGAATCCCGCGCTGCTTGGCAGAGTCAACGAGCAACTATTCCGCGAGAAGTACATCAAGAGTCAGCGCCGACTTGTGGACTTCGAAACGTACGGCAAGGAAGGCGCAGCTGAGCTTGCAGACCTCGCAGAAGTGGGCGGAGCAGATGAGAGCGATCTGAAGGCTGGCAAGAAGGGTCGAGGCAGGAAGAAGAAGCGCAAGGCAGAGGACGATGCTCAGAGTACGACTGCCTCGAAGCGACAGGCGACATAAGATGGAGCGTTCACGAATACCTTCATACGAGATGCCTCTGCGGCGCAGCCAGCTACTAGATCCTATCAGAGCTGGGCGCCATGAAAGCGCACAGCAAGCGGTATATCCGGGGGCACGAACACAGATATTTGATTAGCGTTGGCGTTGGGCGGTCTGTATTGATTTGAGATACCCATGCAGTAGTCACTACTGCAAATGCAATTCTTGATGGGGAGAGATCTTATTCACGAGGATCGTGCCCTCATTCACAGCAGAGCTGTTTTACAATAAAGCCCATCCTTCGAGCTTTCAGAAACGCAAGGACAACGACAACCATCGACACCATGAAGTCTCAAAGCCAGATACTCTATCTCGCTGCTCTGCTGGGAGTCAGCGCAGCCGCACCGATCTCTAGCAATCGCACCAATGCTTCAACTTTCTGCACATATCCGGAGCCGAACTTTGCTGGCATGGACTCATGGTGCAACACTTTTCGGACAGCCAATTGCAACAATATGCCATATCAATTGATCCAGTCAGTGAAGGCTAGTAATGGCTATAGCTGCAGAATGTATACGTGAGTACAGCCTGTTCAAAGTACAAGCACATCTACTGATCAGCTCTACAGCGACTCTGACTGTGCAGGAGAAGCGAGTCCGAAGATTACTGGTTCTGGCGTTAACGATGTTGGGCGCGAGTTCGGCAAAGTTGTATGGGGAAGCTGGCAATGTGACATTTCTTTATAAAATGTTGTCACTTGTTGAAAAAAGAAGATGAGCTTTGCTTTTGCCTCGATCATTATACTCGCTTGCGGTTGACTCGCCCAAAAGGTGCTGCCGAACCACATACCGGACAGTCGGCGATAATATCTCCGAGGCCGAATGCCGTCGCGCAATCTTCCTTACGAAGCCAGGTGGAACGATTCCGTTCGTGCCTGCCGCTCGAAAGAATTCACCCAAGGTGTCAGAACGACTCAGATTATGCCACCTGATCCCGGAGTCCATCCATGCATTCGGCTCGTGCGGTGCCTCAGAAGTAGGCATCGGAAATGAGTGGGCCAGCCGCCGCCATCGGACTGGCTATGTACAATAGCCATATCAGATCCGCCCTTTATCAGATCTATTTCTCATGCTCTTCTTAACGACCTTACTGACTTTACTACTGCTACTGACCAAGATGGCATCTTCACTTAGGAATGTGGTCGTTGTTGGCGGCTCATACGTTGGCCTTGTGAGTGTCACTCGCACTAGTCCTTGTCATCTTGCTAATATTACTGGTAGAATACGGCGAGAGAGCTGATGAGCATTGTGCCGCAAACGCACCGGGTCCTTCTCATCGAGCCACATACACATTTTAATCACATTTTCACATTTGTCAGTACTTCTCGAAAACAAGCACAATTGCGCATGCTGACAATCATGCTCTAGCCGCGATTCGCAATTCTGCCTGGCCATGAACAGAAGGCATTTGTACCATATACCGGCGTCTTCCAAAGCTCATCACGACATAAGGTCATCGCAGCTCGAGCAGATCAAGTCCATCCAGACCATGTTGAAATTGACAAGAAGTGGGAAGGCTCGACCAAAGTGCCTTTCGACTATCTTGTTCTTGCAACCGGCACACGCCTCGCTGCTCCATCAATGATGCCCTTTGACGATGACTTCTCATCTGTACAGTACCTCCAAACATATCAGAACCAACTACGACGATCTCAGAATGTGACCATCGTTGGAGGTGGAGCAGTTGGCGTTCAGATGGCTCTTGACTTGAAGGAGCTTTATCCTGAGAAAGACGTCACAGTTGTTCACTCCAGAGATCGACTGATGCAAGTATTCCATCCCAAATTACACGAGATTCTTCGCGAAGCATTCGAAGAGAAAGGCATTCGACTCATCACGAGTGCGAGGGCGAAGGTACCTACTGGAGGTTTCCGGAACGATGGCCAGCCCTTCGAAGTCGAGCTTCTCAGCGGTGAGCGTATCGGAAACGATTTCGTCATCTTAGCAACTGGACAGAGACCAAACAATCAACTTGTAGACAGCTTGCCGACTTCACATCCTAGCGGACTAGTCAATACGATAAACGGCTTTCTCGGAGTCAAGAAGACATTACAGCTCCACGATGACACTTACCACAACATCTTCGCTGTAGGCGATATCGCAGATACCGGGTTACACAAGGCTGCCAGACCTGGTGCTGCACAAGCGAAAGTGGTGGCGAAGAATATCCTTTCGCTCATTCAACAGCAGAAAGCTGAAGCAGAATATGAGTACTCTCCGCGAGCTATTCATTTGAGCTTGGGCTTGAAGAGGAATATCATTTTCCGGAATCCGAACGAAGTTGAAGGTCAGACCGAGCCTACAGTCATCGAGAAGTTTGATGGAAGGGAGGATATGGGTGTCGAGGGAATGTGGGAGCGGTTGAATGTGCCTATTCAGAAAGTGCAAGAGGTGGAAGTTAGAGCTGAGCTTTGAGTCGGTATCTTGAGCATTGCAGTGATATACTCCATCGAAAATCAACGCTTTGCTTCCAACGTTCAGTAAGCAATCCATCACCATCCACTAAACTCCCCCTCAAACTCCACACCCTCCAAAAACTTCTTACTCTCATCATCCACACATCTAGTATTGATACCCATCTTCCCACTACTAGTCTTCTCCGCATCAAAACTCCACCAATACATCAAGTTGCCACAATTCTCGCATCGAACAAATTGTGCTGTCTTGTCGTGACAGGTATATGCCTGGCTTCCATCACCAGGTTTGCTGAGTCCGGTTCCATTTTTGTTGATCTTTACTTGGGTTACATCGTAGTATGCCCAAGCTGCGGCATAGCGACGGCAGATGGAACATTGGCATGCGTTGAGGTACGCTGGTGGAGGTGAAGAGGGTACAGATAGAGAGAGCGCCTTGCAATGGCAGGAGAATGTTATGCGATCTTCTTGAAGAGTGTCATCTTGTTGAGCGAGTGAAGTGGCTGTGGTGGAAGACATGGTTTTTGAGATCAGATCCGTTGCTGGAAGTCCTTGGTGGTTGCTGGTAGATAAGGACTCTTCGGCTACAAATGCATTGAAGTCTTGTGTTCGCGCTTCCTCGCGTGCAACATCATATGCACTGATTAGATGATCGATTAGGCAGCAGATCCAATCAGAAAAGCGCCAAGGCAAGCTTCATGCACGACTCCTCCTGCCCTGCCTTGCTTCGCTCTCGGTTCCTTCTGGGTCTATAGATTTGGCACTGTTGTATACAAGAAGTGGTAGACTCAACTCTCCCCTTGAGATATAGTGGCTTGTCAACCACCTGATTTATGACCGCTGACCACGCTGTAGACTCAGAGTTCGTCCAGGTAGACGAGTGCCACTTGGCAGTATGAAAAGGGATGTTGCAACAACACGAGGTACACACTGTGTGCAAAACGAAGTCTATTATCTCTATCAGCCTATTCTTCCTTGTAAGCATAACCGCCATTATCAAGCTGTTTAATTCCGATTCGCATGGTCGGCTCCCTTCTCCTCTCTGCAAAGAGGTCTTCGATGTCCGTCACCGGTCGATTGCTTTGGCTCTCGAATCGATCGGCTACCAGACCAGCAATGGTCAGCCGAGCACGAGCATCTCTCACACCTCCACCGCCAGCTGAGAGTGCGACAAAGAATAGCAAGAGACCAGCTACAACGAACAACAAGTTGGTGACGACCAACGCGTACAGTGCTCCTTTCTCAACCCGAGCAACGAGGATACTTGACCTTGTCTGGGCAGCTACCGCGGACCTTGGTACCACGGCCCCAGAGAACAGTGCCATAGCAGCCTTACTGTACGCCTGAGCGAGCTTGTCCGCCAGTTGCTGCGATGTGTCGCTGAAAGTGGCCAAGCTCTCTGCTGTCTTGAGTTGCTCGTCGGCCAACTCTACACTGGACATGGTCGACTGAGCAATGTTGGCTACTGAATCATTGCTGACTTTGGCGACGAATCTGGTAACAGTCTGGTTGACGAAATCGTACTCGACATCATATGCAGTGGTAGCACACGACAAGATAAAAGCCGATCCGCCATGCATAGGAACAACAATCCCGTCGTCAACGATGTTGGCAGAACCGTTCAGACCTAACAGACCACTTCCGGTTGATGGATTCGTGAGAGCGGCCCAGCCAAAGTAGTAGGGGTTCTTGATGCCGTAGAATGTAGTGTTGTCACTCAGCGTGTCATCGGTGAAGTATCCCATCTGGAATTGCTGGTTCACAAGGTTGCCAGAGAATGCGTCTGAGCAATTGAATGGCACAGATGCGCCGACATTCGCATTGAGATCGCACGCTTTCGAGATTGGCTTGCATTCGGTTGAAAGGGCAAAAGTGGTCGCCGTGAAGTCGGTAGTGGCCAAGCGCTGGTTCTGAGCCACAGCAGCGTATGCATACGACTTGTCATTGTCGTATGTTGATATTGTCATGGTGTTGGACACGCTGTTCAAAACCTGCATGGTCTGAGCTCCGTGGTTTAGGAAGTTCGCTGTCACAGCAATATTCAAGGTACATCCATCATGGACGTTGTAGCCATTGGAGTCGGTGGGAGGATTCTCTTGTTGATAATACGAATTGTTGGCGTACGTGCAATTATTGCTGAGGATGAAGCTGTACTGGGGCAGCGTATGCGATGCTAGCCCTGGCGCAGGAGAGTTCATAGCTATACCGGCAGGGGTTGTCTGTACAAACGGGACCGTCTCAGTTGTGATGTGCAGCCAGGTATCGGCAAGGAAGACCAGGAAGGTATACTTCATTAGCTATGTTCACATTGACTTCTTTTGATCAATACTTACCCGAGAAATGTCGCGAGAACAAGCATGCAGCCAACACTGATGAGTGCATGCCCATGAGCTTGCTTTCGTCGCCAGCCCAGGAGATACTTAGTCCATTCCCAAAGCGAGCCGAAGCCTCCTCCATTAAGCATTCCCAGCGTCAGGGAGAGCTGCCATGGAGTCGGGAGTTTGGACCTGGCTTCGACTTCTGAAGCTTTGATCAATCTCGCAGCAACAGGATAAGAAGTCAATGCCAGGGTGCAGGCACTCAAGATTGGAGCGAGAGAGCTGGACCAAGACGCGATGAAGAGCAAGTAGGTGGAGTTGAGTCTGACGAAGAAGTACTTGTTCACGTCATCATCGTCCGGAAGCCGTAGATTTTCGGATGCCACTGGCTCGTTGTGCCCGACTCGGTATCGCAAGACTAGACCTAACAGAAAGCCAGTGAACAATATCATAGGGACTGTCAAAATGAAGGTATTGAATGCGATGTTCCTCACTCGTCCTCGAATCTTCTTTGGCGGTCCATGCTGGCTTTGTGCTGGGCTGTCCACCGGCTGGTATGCAGCTGTGAGGTCCTCGGTCTTGCCGTACATGGTTGGAGACTGGTGGACTGTAGAAACTCCAAAGTGCAAGAAGGAGAGATTAAGGCCGTGGTATTGAGTGGCGTCTGCGCATACCGCAGCGGCGGCTAGCAGCCATTTCTAGCTCATTATTCAGCTGAAGGAGCAGAAGCGAAAGTATCACCCTTCCACTCAGTTGTTCTGCGGCTGAGCCAAGCCACAATTAATGTGAAGAATGTAGGAAAATGCTGCAACTTTCGAATCCAAAGACCGTGTAATCAGGACAGAGCAGACCAATCGAAGTCAAAATGGAATGCTCAAAGAGAAAGAGAACTAGACCTGTCATGACATTTCGTGTCAAAGATGATGGCCATCCTGAGTCCAACATGATTCTGCTCCGTGGTGAAGCATCAGTTGTAGACAATACTTTACCATTTGTCGCACCGCCTTTTTCTTGAGGCTCCGGAGGCTGCACGTCGGTCGTGAATGACGACAATCAGGATATATGCGGCAGTGATTGAAGACCAGACCTGAGACAACTCGTTCTGCAGCAAATGGCGGATCAGCACAGCAAAGTTCAGGAGTCGTGACGCACTACTGCCACCTTGATCTAAAAGTAGAAATTGTGTCGGGCACTTTCTCTCACAACAGTCAAGAAGAGTCCTCTGCGAGCGTGTCGGTCGTGGTAGACACGCTCGTGCTGACGGAGCTCTCATGGAGGCCATGATACCCTAATAAGCCAGTCCCGGTGTTCTCTGCTCCGTTGCAGCTCGTGTGCTCGTAGTGCCGTTCCCTCGGATGGCCTCTTCACCAATACCGCGGTGCTTGCATTTCAAGCTTTTTCGACTTTCGGTTTTGCGTTGAGCACTCAGGGCTTTCATTCATCACCCAATGGTAGACGCTCCGGCTCTCGCAGCAGTGCCGTCTTCGTTGACTGCTATCATCATCTCATCTCAGATCGAGGCCTCGCACGACAAACTTCAGGAGGCTTGGAGGACATCAAAGCCTAAAAAGCAGTCTTGGCATCCACCAAGTACTTTTCTCTGAACCTCACTGCAAGACGCACGGAAGCCGGGGTGATACGAGGTACGAGACGTGTCGTCTTCTGGCGCCAATTTGATGGTGAATGCTCGTTCGGGAGCCAATACTCATGGCATCTCGTCATAGCAAACGTACGCTCGCTCGTACGCTCGCACATGCGATGACTAAACAATCAAGCTCGTTCGGACGGTTCGGTAAACCTGGAGACTAAACCGAGCCCCAGCTAGATGCCCGAGCCCTAGCAATCTCAATGGATTTTGACTCAGATTTAATACAGCAATACCTTTACTCTACATAACGCCTCGAGGACACTCCCTCTCTATCTTTGGAAGCAAGGAGCGACGTGCCGGCGTAGGAGGCTTGCCCTCCGAAGCGTCGCCGGCACTCGAGCGGGCCGCAGGGCCAACGTTGCTGTCCTCGCGACAGCGAGGATATTGAAGGTCTTTGACGTGTATTAATAGGATATTAATGGTACAGCTGGGGCTCGGGCGCTAAGCTAGGGCTCGGTTTAGTCTCTAGGTTCGGTAAACTACTAGAAGTCGTACTTGCCCTAAATTGCCTAACCTCGTATCTATACTAATTATAGACTTACGAATAGATATAGGTAAATAAATAGGAGCGTAGGCCGCTATATTATATACTAACGGTTGGTATATAAAGGCCCTAACTACGTTAATATATATACTATCTAATTAAACTCCTAACTAATACTAATTAAACTCTAGGTAGGCGGGTAGGCTCGCGCGCTATTATAGTAGTATATAAATAAAAGAGGGAAGGTTATAGGCTAAGCGAGGGACTGTTTTATCCGCCTAGTATAGACCCTTATTATCTATACTAATTATAGACTTATAAATAGATATAGGTAAATAAATAGAGGCGTAGGCTACTATATTATATACTAATAGTTAGTATATAAAGGCCCTAGACTTAGTAGCTAGTATATAAAACTCCTAAGTAGAGCCTAGATAATATCTAGATATCTTATTATTCTCGTATTAGATACTTTTACTAGCGCTATTTAGTAAAGATAGTAGTAATTAACTTAGCTTACTTAGCTTATTATTATTTATATCCTTCTACCTAGTTATATTCTTTCTACTAATATCTCTTTCTATCTATTTATTTATATTCTTATTAATAGTTAATATAGGCTTACTAATATTATCTTTAAATACCTCTTATATACTAAGCTCTTCTATCTACTAAGTATTTATATCTACTAGTCTACTAGTCTATTATCTCTTACCTATTAAGCGCTACCTTATCTTAGTAAATATCTAGTAAACCCTTCCTTATCTAATCCCTTCTATACTATTATATCTCTTATATATTTAATAACCCTCTCTTTTAAACAACTTAGCGTATTATTAGTATTACTAAGCGTAAATAATAGAGTAGTTAGAGATACTAGTA
>AWYD02000163.1:0-51363 GCA_000504365.2 Pseudocercospora pini-densiflorae CBS 125139
AGGTGTGCTCATGCTGGAGGAAGTAGATATGTCAGTACTTGTTGATGCGCGGGCGCACGATGTGTGGTGGAGATTCGGGTTTGAGCCGCGGGGAGAATATCAGGTGTTGGAATGGTGTGTCGCGTGCTTGCGCATGGGAAGATAGCATACCTGGGCGTCGTTTGGGTCGGCAGACATGTTGGCGGTGTGGTCTGATATTAGGTGAGGAAAAGGTTGAAGTGATGCAATGAGTGAGTGTAGAGAGAGAAATGCTGTTGGAGCAAGCACAGAAGACTCGAAGAAGGCGCGGGGTCTGGGTGCGAAAAAGACCCCTGCTATTCCCGTCTCTCCAATTGGTTGGATAGGCGAGGTGCTTCGACGTGTCCATCCGAGACGCCTACACCTTTACATCGACTGAAACTCTTCTGGCATAGCAATCGTAATGTCGCTGTGGCTGAACAGATTCTCAGATAACTCCTCGAGGGAGCCAACACCATCAGCCACGCCCAGATCCTATTCGCCAGCGCCGCGACGCTCGATACAGCTCTCTGGGAGCACGCTTCCCAGAAGACCAGGCATACAGCCGAGAACCTCGTCGCTCTCCATCAACTCGCTTGCTGGGTCAACGGACAGTCTTCCTGCGGCGGCCAGAGTTCCAAATGGCACGAACTTGAAAGCTCAGCTTGCTGGTAGCCTGCCAGCAGGTGACCCCCGAGACCCTTTACATGTCCTTGAGTCTATTGTCGGGCCTGGTAGGCATGATGCAGAGGAGACAGACCATGATCATGCAGCAATCGCGCAAGACATCGAGCTTGGTAGTATGAGTCTGGAGGAGTTTGCAAATGTCTCGTTGGAGAGTTCGCCGATCGAAGAGAAGGGCGTCAAAGAGATTACAGTAATTCACGATTTTGAGAAGGTATGTACGGTAGCGCACACGATAGATAGCACCAACAAAACATCCATTTTCTAGAAGAGTTCCTCCGCACGCTATAGCAGGTATTGACATGTCAATAGGAGAAAGACAAATTTGAAGATCTCCACAAATCTATCGCCGCATGCGATGAAGTGCTGAAGTCTGTGGAATCTTACTTGACCAGCTTTCAAGCAGAGCTTGCATCAGTCTCTTCCGAAATTGAATCCTTGCAGAACAGATCGACGACTCTAAACAACAAGCTTGATACTCGGAAAGCCGTGGAGAGAGTGCTTGGGCCTGAGGTTGAAGCTGTCAGTATTCCACCTACAGTGGTTAGGAAGCTTACAGAAGGCGCTGTTGACGACCAATGGATCAAATCGCTTCACGAGCTCGAGAGGCGATCCAAGCAGATCGACCTCAAAATCAAGGAAGGCAAGGATATCAAGGCAGCCCAAGATGTCAAACCATTCATCAATGATGTCTCTACGAAAGCTGTCGAGCGCATACGGGACTACGTCGTTGCTCAAATCAAGGCTTTACGCTCACCAAGCATCAATGCCCAGATTATACAGCAGAACAGCTTCTTGAAGTACAAGGACGTATTCGCGTTCCTCCAACGGCAACAGCCACAGCTAGGCGAAGAGATCTCCCAAGCATACATGAACACTATGCGATGGTATTATTCTCACAACTTTGCACGTTACAAGGCTGCTTTGGAGAAGCTCAATGTCCATGTGATAGATCAAACCGAAGTCATAGCCGCAGAGGGCGGTGTTCGAAGAGGCGGCAAAACCGGCGTTCCTCATGATGCATTCTCCATTGGTCGGCGCATGGACATACTAGGCGGAAGCAACGAGGTCGCCATGCCATCTTTCGCCGCCGAAGACGACAAAGGCACACACTATCTAGAAGTCCCCTTCCGCGCCATGAACCTGGCTCTCGTCGACAATGCCTGCGCCGAATACTCCTTCCTGACGGAATTCTTCTCCAAACAGCAGTCCTTCCACGCCACAAATCGCAAATTCAACGAAATCTTCTCACCCACCTTCGAACTCGGCCAATCTCTCACCAAACAACTCATCGAAACATCTCACGACGCATTGGGAGTTCTGACCTGCGTCCGCCTCACTCAACACTACGCATTCGAGCTCCAACGGCGCAAAGTCCCAGTCGCAGAATCGTACATCAACGGCACGAACATGCTCCTCTGGCCTCGATTCCAGCAAATCATAGACGCTCATTGCGACTCGATACGAAAAGCCACAGCAGCTTTATCTGGTAAACCCGCTGGCTCGGCACTCAGTCTAACCAGTTCTTCTGCTTCCGCACAAACCACAGCCCCTCATCCTCTGACGCAAAGGTTTGCGAACTTCTTGCAAGGCATCCTTGCTTTGAGCAGGGAAGCTGGTGATGACGAACCTGTTTCGAAGAGCGTTGGGCGATTGAGGGGAGAGTTTGAAGCTTTCTTGGTAAAGATGAGCAAAGGCGTTGCGGAAGCGAGGAAGAGGGAGAGATTCTTGTTGAACAATTATTCTTTGATTTCTACGATTATTGGCGATACGGAAGGCAAGTTGGCGGATGAAGCGAGGTCGCATTTTGAGGAGTTGAGGGACGCTCTCAATGTAGAGTCGTAGACATGGATCGTACTCGGAGAGGCGCTGATGACCCGATCAGGACCCCTTACGGCAAGGTCATGTGCTGCTCAATTCTAAGTCTAATTCTATTTCATAGACAGACCTTCAGGACGCGATCTATGTCTATCTATCAACCGCCACTCCCTCCCTCCCACGAACGCTTCCCGGCCAACTCTGGACAGGATTTACCTCTGAACCTCAACCTTCCTGACAACATCATCAACCGCCTTAGCAAAATACTCCACATTCTCCTCATTCAACCCAGCAACACTAATCCTTCCATTCTCAGCCATATAGCAGTGCCACTCCTCCCTCAAACGAAGCACTTGCTCACGATTCAATCCAGTAAAACTGAACATTCCTATCTGACGAGTAATATGATCCCATGAACCAGGCGTCTTCAATCTCTCAAGCTCACTTCGCAGAGACTTCCGCATCTTTTTGATGCGGCCCGACATGATGAGAAGATCTTTCTCCCATCGAGCGAAGAGATCCGGAGTATTCAGGATAAGAGAGGCGATTTGAGCACCGTAAGCTGGAGGACTGGATATATCGGAGCGCTATGTATCAATCAGCATACGCTCGCTCCTGCTGGCTTGCGGTTCTGACATACCTGCAATATCGACAACTGCGAATTCACCTTCCTCGTAATGTCTCTCGCGCCAGGCCCCGGTGCAGCAACATAATGCATCGCTCCGGGCCGTTCTCCATAAAGGCCCATATTCTTCGCAAAAGACTGAGCGATCAACATCTCAAACCCTTGCTCTATGAAATAACGAATCGCGAAAGCATCTTCGTCTAGGGATCCCGAAGCGAAGCCTTGATAAGCACAATCAAAGAAAGGAAAGTGGTTGTACCGTTTCATAGCTTCTGCGATCCTTCGCCATTGTTCCTGAGTAGGATCTGTGCCGGTAGGGTTGTGAGCACAGGCGTGTAAGACAAAAGTACTTCCTGGAGGTGCTGTAGCGATGGATGACAATATGCCGTCTAGATCCAGACTTCGACTTCCGTAGTCGAAGTAGGGATAAGTCTCGACGTGTAGGCCGACGTTTGTGAAGACTTGACGATGGATAGGCCAACTGGGATCAGAAATGTAGATGGTTGGTGAACGTCCACTGGTCGTTGCTGATTGAGCTAGGAGTCCGGCTCCTAAGTGTAGAGACCCAGTTCCGGAAAGTGCTTGGAAGGAACAGACTCTGTCTTCGTTGATAGCTGGTGAATCAGGACCCAAGATCAAAGCCTGAGCAGCCTTGACAAAGCTCGGGAGGCCAGCAATGGGCAGATATTCATGGTCACGCGAGCGATCGTTGTAAAGCAACTCTTCCGCCTGGTAACTGTCAGAACAAGTACAAGGTTTTGCTTGAGAATATTGTCTTGTACTTTTCGAACTGATGGTAGAATCCAAGATCTAGCCTGTTCGTCTCGATATGCACCTACGCCAAGATCGACCTTCTTTGGTGATTGATCTGCCTCGTATGCAGATACGATTGCGTAAATAGGATCTGCAGGCGCATCTTCGATCTGGGCAAAATATAGCGACATGTTGGACGAACCCATTTCGATTTGCGATCGAATGTAATGTTGATGCAGTCTGCAGTCGACGGATTTGCAAGTCTGGACGGGAGGTGCTCTTTCTTTAACTTGGAAGCATTGAGAAGTTCGATTGTGGGGCGTGGTTTGTCGTTCGGAGGGCGCAAGCACCAAATCGGAGTTTGTCTAAACACATCCACGTTCCCGTATTGACAAAAGTGTTTCGATCGAACATTTGACAAGCTTGAAGTGCCGAGGAGTCAGCAGCGTTTATGAGAAGACATGAAAGTGAAGAGCCCTCAAAAGCTCATATGCAACTCGCTCGCATTTCTACTTCATCGACAATTTATCCAATCGAGAAAAGATTGGTCACGACAAGGAGATGTGGGTATTTCTAAAAACACACCTCTCCAAGAATCAGAGGAGGAAAGGCAGAGCAGAAGCAAAAAGACATCGCCAGCCAAACGCTAAATAACATCATCACAAAAGCAACAGGTCTTCCTCAGTCTTGGAATTGCCGCAGAAAATGACTCTCCAAAAACATCCCTTTCCCTGGAATGTCCGCTTCCCTCTCTTACTCCCAGGCTGTCCAAGAAAGGTCCCATCCAAGCCATAAGCAAAAGTTACTCGGTCATGCAAATGCTGAGAAGGCTGATACTTCCCACAATAAGGCTTGTCGGTAGAAGCTGAACCACCTCGGGAAATTTTGCTGAGTCGTCTTCGAAGGCCTATTCCCTACTTCAGGCGCAACGATGGCGGCTCGTATTGTAGAGGAGTCCAGAGATCTGCGTACTCGTCCTTCTCATCTTCGTTCTCCTAGTCTTCGTCGGAGAAGACAGTCTTATGGTGTTCCAGCATAGCTTGTACAGCAGTGCGCTGCACCTGCATATCACTCATCTCGCGCTCGATGCTCAAGGGTCGCATGATCGTCGGCGCAAAAACCACAGCAAGATTGAGTGGAGTCATCAAGTTCTTGCTTTCGTGTCCCATGACCTTCGCCAGATGCACCATTAGATATGACAAGGTATCTCGGTGAGCATCTGGCAAACTCTCGACTGCGGCCTTCAATGCCTGGGCTTGCTTCTCTCGATCGGATAGCTGGCCAGCTTCCAGAAGTGCTTCGTATACATCATAGGTGATCAAGGGTGTTGGTAACTTTCTGAAATACTGCTTGAGTGCGCTGGTGACGGCGTGAATATCCAGGTCGTCGTCGGAGATATCGAAGTTGTTGTTCTTCTCGAATCCTTGCTGTACATTCTTCACCTGACCAGCACCGCCGGACTTGCGATAGATGCCCTCAACGTCCATGCCACGCATTTCGACTTCGGCAATGCAGCGCACAACCATACCTGGAACCATTTGGCGTTCGTAATCGCAGCGGGCAGAGAGTTCCGATCCGAAGAGCACTGTTTCTGTTAGTTTAGTCATGGTCTCGACCTGAGTGCGATACTCACCAGACGCATCCATGACAAGATTGCTGCTGCTATTGTTCTTGAGATGTCCAAGACCACCTCTCATTCCTCCATTCTTCTGGTTGAAGAATCCGTAGCCCTTGCTGTCATCACCAAGAGTGCCCTTGCTGGTAATGCTGCTCTGCTCGCTGCCTGCGACTGCCTGTGTTGAAGTGTAAGGCATGCCAATTGCATATTGGCCAGGACCTTGGGGCTTGTGCTCAACTCCCACAAATGCTCCTTTGATGCCTTTGGTGACCTTGCCAGCGACCTTCTCACCACCTCGTCGCCAGTTGAACTTTTTCGGTTGACCGCCTTTGCGAATATTCACGACTTGTGGCGCGGTGAGTACCGTCGCAGGTTCTGATTCAGGGTCTTGTAACAGATTCGGCATTGACGGATCCGTTATGACAGGGTTGAGGTTCCGGACTTCAGATGAAGTGGCATCCGCTTTGACAGCTGCGCCCGAAATACCAAGTCCGTTCGCGCCCGGTGGTGTTCCATTCGGTGCGCGGTATTCCTGGTACATGCCTTGTATACTGCGGATGAGTTCGTTGTTATGTTGCGCCAGCTGTGTGTTCTTGGATGAGAGCGACTCATATTCCTGGAAACCCTTGTCTTTCATCTGAATGAGGTTTCCGATCTCATCTGTCAACTCGTTCCGCTTATGCATCAAATCTTCGATCTGTGCTCCCATGCTGTCCTTCAGCTGCTGGAGTGATGTCGCAAAGTCTCGCAAGATATTTGTCTTGAGTGAGCCTAGATCCAGTGGCTGAGTGTTATCCTTGGCTTTGGCCAGATGCTCGGTCATAACCTCAAGCTCCCGCACCACCATTTCACGCTGAGTGTCGAGGAATGCCATGGTAGAGCGCTTCTCTCGCAGCTCGTTGTTGACGGACTTGATTTCTGGCGCATCGAGCTTCTCCTGTAGTGCCAATTTCTCGGCTTCCAATTCAGCGATGTGGTTTTGCGCACGTCGCAATGATGACCGTAACGAGTCCAGGCCATCAATTCCAGTCGGTGAGGTAATGTTCAGATTTGGGCTGGTGATGGTGGGTGTGCCAACCTCCATAGATCCATTCCTCGGCGATCTCCCACCTTGCGTCACGGCGCGATCGCTGAAACTCCTGCCATGCTTAACAGCATTTGACACCCTCCGCAAGACAGATGGCGACGAAGAACCTGGAGCTCTCCCATCCGGCTGACCATGCTCTCCGCGAAGAATTCGGCCCATTTCGTCTTCCATGGAAAAGCCGCCATCTAAGCTATATTTGGGCAGTCCAGCGCTCCGCAGAGCTGGCGAATGCAGCCCGTCCATTGACGGCCTGTCTTCACTCTGCAAAGTACTGATGGACTCGTTATGTCTATGCCTTTCCGCAGCTGGCGGTGGCGGTGGCGGCGCATGTCTCGGAGCGATGAAATCGTCGTTTGCAACTGATTTGCTAGGCGCGCTTGGTCGTGAGGCTGCACGTGGTGGAGGCGCATCGAAGCTCGTTCGTGGAGGAGCCTGCGAGACTTGCTCTGGTTTCGAAAGGCTATTATCTCGGGAGAGCGTGCTTTGTGCATCCGCAAAAGAAGACGGTACGGACGACAGAGATCGATTTCGCTCGTGCGCTGACTGCAGTTGTGTTGATGTAGATGTTGTGGTAGGTGTAGATGGATCCGGTGTTGACTGCTTTGATTTCAGTGCCGCTGCAGCCAGGGAGTCTCCTCGCAGTGGCAGACCCCTGTCGGCATGCTTTGGCGGAATAGGCTGCACGGGCGTGACTCCAGGAATAGGTGCCTCTTTTCTGCGTGGATCATCGAATGGGTTGATTCCGGAGTTCTGCGAGCTCACCGAGACAGGCGAGATTGGCTTGCTTGAATGGTCCTCCCTGTTCGTCTTATCGACAGGCGAAACCACAAGAGGCGAGTTCAATCCTGCCTTAGAGTTCTTTCGTGAATTTGCCCTCCTGGAGTCTGGAACATCTTGCAGCTTGAATGCATCTTGGTTATTCTGGTTTAATGCTTGGGAATCTGTTGCCAATGGATGTGTCGTGGGCTTAAATGTGCGCTCGCGTGGCTCAGGAGCCACGGGAGATGCTGTGTTAGAGCCATTCACAGGCGTATTGTTGCCAGAAGTCTCACGCTTCCTACTCCTGCCTTTTTCCTGATATAGAATGTGTGGACTTGGCTTCGACTGGCTGCCAGAGCGAGTTTGATCGGGTTCACGCTCCGTCGAGACGGATCTTGAAGATGCTGTCTCTGCTCCCAGCCGTGCGTCTTGTCGCGAGGTATCCCTAGACGGCGGCTTTGCAGCAGACGATTTGCCGTTTACGCCAAAGTAATCTCGAGGAGGCTGGTTCTCTTTCTGCGCGGGTGGCGACGGATCTGTAGCTCGAGCAAGCTGCTTGCGTGGGATCGGAGCCTGCTGTTGTTGCTGCACGGGTGGAGCGGTGACAGGCGTCGGGTCGAAGGCCATTGGCAGGTAGCCGGAATCATCGTCGTCGATAGAGCTCGATACGTTGGAAGGCCTGCTCTCGCCGTAGGTACTCGCTGGCAGTGTAGGACCATCTAAATGCTATTAGCAACTATCAAGTTTCAGGTCGCGCGCACATGTGAACCCACCTCGGCGAAGGTCATCGGACAAAGGCGACGCGTCGCGGTTGAAGTTGTTCAATGCTGTCCCATTTCGTGATGTCGTCTGTCGCTGGTTCGGCGACATATGCCCTTGCGGTGTTGGACCTTCAGAGTACGTCTCAGGCGGCGTCTCGCCTTCAGGAGTAAATGCGCTTTGTACTGCAGCGCCGGGGGGAAGAGACGGCAGCGCCTTTTCCGCGCCTGCGGTACCACCGGGCGGAGGCTGCTTAGGCGTTCGCGCTTTCTTTCTTCGCCGTGCCATCAAGCTCTCATGACAGCTCATACAGAATATGCCCTGGGATGTGCGGGCATAGCGCAGATTCTCGATCTTTCTCTTGCAGTTGCGACATCGAAAGCAGCCGGAGCAGAAGGCCTGGTCGCCAGTCAAGATGGCCAGGTCTTCGATCTTGTTCCCGCATGCGCTGCAGCTGTAGGTGCAGTTGTTACAGATGAGGCTGCCATCGCCGAGTAGTAATAGGTTCGCGTCGGAGTCGAGGAGTGTTCCGCAGGTGTTGCATCGGAAGCAGTCGATATGCCAGCGATTGCCAGCTAGCACCCAGTCAGCTATACTCTGATCTTCATTCATCGTAATGTGCAGTGCAGGACTGCGACAGCGCCCAGTTCAGTCAGACGTACCAAGTTCAAATGCTTTTCCTTCTTCTAGAATCTGTGTGCCTCTGTCAGGTCTCGTTTCCCGTTCGCGCGACTCAGCGCCCGCATACGTACCTCTCCACAGCCTTTGCACGGATATACCACGTCTTCCTCTCCCATGGGCGATTCGAAGCCGGGCGACTCCATTGCGGTAGTCATTACTGTAGATACTGAGCCTCAGCCCTGGGTCGTGGTCGCGGCCCTTATGCGCTGGTGCGGCGGCAGGATGATGTCGATGCCGGCGTAATGCGTGCGTGCTGCTTCCAGGGCAGTCACGATGCGGCCACGCAGGTACCCCCCTCTTTTCTCTCTCTCCCAGTCGATCCGCTGGCAGAATGCAAAGACCAAGATTCGCGCGCTCCCGAGCAAGACTCTTGCCTCGCTCGTTCGCTTGCCTTGCAGACGCCCCCCGTATTATCGTCCGCTCACTGTGTCGTCCTCGGCGTCTCTCCACAGCCGCATCCGCCGCAATGCCGCTCAATGGGGTCCTGAACGAGCGTGGGCGCAGTCTGGAGGGCGACTGCAATGTGTCGAGTATGTCGGCGCAGTGGAGTGGTTCGCAGGTGCAGACGTGCAGTAAGAGGCGAGCCCACTCGGACAGGGCTTCTTTGGCTTCGTCCAATGCGAGCTAAACTAGTTGCAATCTAGGATCGCGCTCTGGCTGCATGCACTGTGCCGGCCTAGCAACGGCAGCCTGAGGATGGCACGAAAATGCTGACGATGACAACCACACAGTAGATAATACATACACCCTCCGCGGAGCCAGCTGAACAGCAGTAGTGTTGGATTGTAGCAGTAGCAGGATTGCAAGGCCCGAGACACGGCGGGCTGGCCAGCACGAGTCTGAGTCTGCAGGTGGCAGAGTTATTACCTGAAGCAGAGCACATTGATTTGCCGACTAAGCGCAATTCGTACACGTCCAAGCTCAGGCATCATGAAACAAGCTGCTCCCCCTTCTCAAACGCTGCCCTGCCCTGCGCAGCACGCACACTCCGTCTGTCGTACAACTCTGTCAGGGCAATCGCGTGGACGAGAGGCGCCACACACATCTAGAGGTGCACTGCTTCCACAGCACGATATCGACTGTCAGACACTGCATCCGCTTGTGTGTGTGGCCGCGGGCGTGCCGTCTCAGTACATATTCTAATGAGCCAGGCGTGCCCAGTCCGAGGCTCCCAGCAGCCCGCGAAATTGTATTCCACTTCATGAAACCCGATGAAGCCGATTCGCGATCATCGTCACATCGCTAGAGGCCCATCGTCAGTAGTAACCTCCGTTCTGTTGACCAGCCTGTTGAAGGGTCCTGGTCAAACACTAGGAGTCTACAAGCTTGTACATCATCCACGCTCCCAAACCACAGACTGTTCGAAGTAGATGATGGCCTGCTTTGCCCCTGTCTGGAAGAGCCCCCCACCACCGCCAAACGTCGCCGTTGCTCTCATGGCGATCCTTCCCGCGGCTATCCCGCCTTTTCTTGGATACCTGTTCTCGGCGTTGTGAATTGGGGACCCTTGAACCTGAAGACATCACGATGTGCGCAATGCCACGCGACTTACCTTGCATTCTCATAGAAGAAGCTTTATCGAGAAAGAGATAAGGACTTTACGCATCGAGATGTACGAAATCTCCGAGCATTAAAATGTCCGTGAATACTTACGTCCTGGCCAGACTACTAGCGATGAGAAATACAGCTGCACAAAGGTCACTTGATCGACTAGTTTCTTCGTACTTGAAAGGACGATTTGCGTTCTAGCCGCACAATAGGCTCGGACGAGCTTCGCTTGCTAATGCATATGCAAGCAGGCCGTCTGCCGTCCCAGATTATCGCTTCGGGAATCCACCATTCACTGCACGGAACGGACTGGTACCCGCAGCACTGAAGCCGTATCCGGACGGTACTTAGGTACTTCGGAGGCACTCTCCAATTTCGACACCACCTTGAGCAACGTCAGGTTGTCATGACAGTGACTGATGCTTTTGGTGTGCCTAGGTCTATTCAAGTCACCATGATGGTGGTTGATATTATTAACCAACACACGATGCAGAGGTACTAGGATGGAAGTCCAGCCCTGGCTACCATGAGAACTACCCACGAGGACAACCAATGGTCTTGGGACATCGCTGCTTGCCATTATCAGGATCGTCAACCAAGTCTTGGCTGGTCATTGGTGCACACAACCCCTCGACGCACTCATTGACTTTAGTGACGTGCGAGCGTGGACACTTTGAGAACATAAGTCTACAGTAGTCTTTTGGTGGGTATTCGTACATCCAAGAAGCATGACTTCCTAACCTCATTCGATAGAATCAAATACGAAAATGTGTCGTCTCGTCCAGTACATTCCCCACCAACGCCGACGCTTTCCTTGAGAGTAACATGCAAGACCCAAAGTATATGTCAACCTGCTCCATCTACACACCAGAATTATTGGCCTGTATCTTTGCCCTTCTTAGCAATGTAATAGGTGAGAAGCCCCAGTCTTCCCTCATCAGCACCCTTGAACTCGGTCCAAAATGCTGCTTTCGATGCTTCGAAAATGTCAAACAACTCGCTTGCGAAGTCGACATCTACTTTTCGTACTTCGGAGTTGGCATCGTTCAGGAATCGCGCCGCGGTCTGGGCGAGGCGTGCTCGGCGTTCCTCTCCAAGGTCCATTCCCGACTCTTTGGTTCGAGACACAAGTCGTTGCAGGGTTAAGATGTCCATAGCGACCGACTTCGATGTGCCTTCTGAGCTTTCTGGCAGAAGATTGAGGACTGCGTCTATGCATCGTTCTGGAGCTGCTTTGGCCACAATCTCATCAGCAGTCCGTCGCATGTCGGTGATCAGATGGCTATTATCATCGATTCCTTCTCGAGTCGATAACACAGCAACGAGCGCCTTGTCGTACCATGAAGTGGCGTACTTTGGGTACAGTGTGAGCAAAGCACGCACAACGCCGAGTGCTTGAGCTTTGAGACCAGCAATCTTACTTGCAGGAAGTTGGCTCAATTTCGGGTCTTGCGCGAATGTTTGAAGGTAGTCAAGAAGAACTGTCATTAGTTCATCGAACCTCTTGCCGCCCTCCCAGATATCGGTCTTTGATTTGGCCAGATCTTGCACCCGCCGGAAACCATGCGCGTCCAGGGTCTTGTTGCGGATGCGCTCAATGCCAGACGAAAGTAGCCGCCGGTTCCTCATCACTTCGGCGCGATCTTGAGGAGTGGCTATGGCAGGAGCACGTGCAGTTGCTGCTTGACGAGGACTACCAGGACTGTTACTGCTGGAGCCAACGCTTTGCGTAGGACTTCGGGGACGGTTGTTCTCGTTAACAGGTAACTCCCCGAGCACTTTTCGGTCGTCTTCCGCGCCATTCTGAGTCGTGTTCTCCGTAAATGGATCCTCATAAATCTGCACTTCGTCTATGCTTTTGACAGGGCCGCCCTGAGGTACATCTCCGTTGACCTCCTCTTCCTGACTGGCTGATCGACTGTGAGACACGAGACGCTGTGCTTCCGGCGACAGTTTGCCCTTCATGCGTGCCTCAGCGAACATGTCTTTGATAGGGCTGCGGTAAGCGAGAGGTGACGGGGCGCGTGGCTGGTGAGGTAGATTCGGCATAACCATTGTGAAGCCCTCATCATCGTTCATGGCAGGAATGCCACTGTCGACTGATTTGGTCTCTCCAAGACCTGGCCGCTTGTGACCAGGAGAGAAATTTCCCCTGTTCGTTGTGACACCTTTAGGCATGACCATTGTCAAGTCATCCTCGCGAATGCTGTTCATGGTCTCGCTACCTTTGCTCGTGGGTCGTGAGCTTGCAGCAGGATGAATGTGATCTCGAGAGAGTACCGGACTTCTCACAGGACTGCCCCTCGCCGAATTACCGGCAGCATTCTCCGAAGTCTTCGCTCGGTTCCTAGCAACGCTCGAAGCTGCAGTCGATGCTTTGGATGCGCCAGTGTCTCTCTCTGGACTTCCAATGGGGCTTCCATTAGAAGCTGGGGTTACAGGTCGTAGCATCCTTCGCGAGGCATAAGGGTCCGCAGTCTGAGGTCTGGCCACTTCTGGTCGTCGTGGTCGTCTTACCGGTCCAGACATGAGACTACTGACCTTCTTTGCGCCAGTAGAAGGCTCTGCAGCCTCTGCAGTAGACGCGTTGGACGTGGTCGAAACATGCCTATTGGTCACTTTCGACAAGTTGGATGGCCCACGACTTGTGCCATTGGAAATTGGAGTTGATCTTTGTTTCGCTGGGGAAAGGTCTGCCATAGCTGAATTTGGCCTTGAAGGTAGCTTGCCAGCAGCTTTTCTCTTCTCGGCCATCATGTCGCGCAGTGCTGTCCGACTCGCAGTGCCGCCCGCTCGCGAGGTTGTCGAAGCTGTACTGACTGACGCGTGCAGAGCTGCATTTGGATTATTCGGGTCTTTCTCCAACGCCGACTTCGATTTGGGATCCAGATCATTCATAATCTTTTGCGCCTTCTCGGGCCATGTCTTCGCAAAGGTCCAGTACGTTGCGCGCGTGGCTTCCTTCACCTTTGGATTCGCATCATCGAGACCCTTTTTGATGGACTTCTCCGCGAGTTCCAATCCTCCAGAGCTCTCGAAACTGCTCTTGTAGCTCGATTGCCGCTTCAGCACTGTCGTCAACCAGACTGGCGCACACTGACGCTGTTGTACATTCTTCTCTTGTGCTGCCAACCAGATGTGCCGCATCATTTGAACGTTGTAGGAGCAGTTTTGGAAGATCTCATTTGATGTCGTCTTTCCGTTCTCAGCTGCAATGTGCTTCGTCGCTGCACTCATCTTGATGAATGTCTGCAGGAAGATCTCGACGTGCGGATCCAACGCTGGGCCGAGTGTCTTAGCCAATTCTTGGACAAGCTGGCAACCGTTCGTGGACATGGTGGTTCTCAACGAATTGGAGACCTTGATGATACCTTCCACGAGGCTTTTGATCCCCGCCATGAAATTGTGGTGATACTCATTGGGTGCATTGCCTTTCAGTATCCGCCTGAGCTTTGTGATGGACTTGTCGCGAGGCATCCAATTGTGCTCGGTCTCTTTGCCTTCAAAGTGTGTGCGCATATCCTGGAAAATGTCGTCCAATTCTCCTCGCGAGTCGACATATATAGGATCCATGGGGACAATCTCCTGTGGTGGTGGCTTTGCGGCTTCGCTATTGATGCTCTCTGCAAGAAGTGCGGCATGGTCGACAGTCGGCAGAGATCGTGTTGAAGCAGTCATCTGCGGTGAAGGTTGTGGATTGGCTGCGGTCTGAGGCCTCGAACCACTTGTTTCTGACCCAATGGCTGCAAGAATTTGGCTCGCGATGGAATGACGAACGTTAAACGCCTTGAGTTGTCGCTGCAAATCCTTCTTGGCTGGCGCGGGGGCTTCACTAAATAGCTCAATCACCACTGCTTTGGCTGCCTCTCGCACAGTCCCGTCGGCGTCCTCAAGTCGTGCGACCAACGCTTGCGTATAGCTCTTAAACGGCATGCCTTCCTCCTTGTGCATCTTGACCACCCATCTCATGCCAGCGTCCTTCGCACGCGCATTGGAACCTCCTATAGCTTCTTCGCGTACAATCTGCTCCACATCACTGGTTAGGAATGGATATAAGTCGCAAAGAGCTTGAGCAGTTGCCGTGCGCACCGACTCGCGCAGGTCGCCCAGACGGTCCTGGAGGGCTGGGAACAGCCTGGGCGCAAAGGTGGTGATGGCATGGCCGGTGTTGTCCTGGATCTTCAATCGCTTCAGCAAGTGTCCGAGTGTCGACAGTGCGGTGCTCGTGAGCGTCGACGAAGCCTGCTGGGTAATGGCAAGCTTGATGCACTCAAAAATGGTCGCTTGGGCGGATTCGGGGACTCTGTAGTGTTTGATGTCTGATTTGAGCGCGTTCAGGGCGTTGATCTTGGCCTCGGACGGGGCTGCTGGTCGCTTGAGCGTGCTCAGCAGGTTGACCGCTGCCTGCTCCATGATGGCGGAGCGGAGGGTCGACGCGACTGAATACTATGCTGATGTGCGGTGTACGTGTCGACGGTACAGAGCAGTTGTCGCAAAGTTGAGACACTGGTGGTAGCGTGTGTATGTCCCGATTATTGATGCTCCACTAGCTCGCCTCCAGGGCAACGCGCCCACGTCCGATCTGTGCGCGCGACTTTCTCCAAACCCTAAGATCTGGCCTCAGTCTTCTCTTTCACTCTTCTTGTGGCCTTTGTCATCCGCTTGACGATTTACATCAAATCATAACATTGCATAACAAAACTCCTACTGCTCCCCTCCATACGACATCGTGCAGTCTGACACTAACGACAAGTCTGCGCCAGCACAACCACACTTGATCAACAGTCAATTCTCGTCTCTGCCTACATTCCATTGCGTGACTCAACGAGGCTAACGGTGCATAAAAACCCTTCACAGTTCATGCCTCTCGCAAGATTCTAAGAACCAAGTCCTAGAAGGATCGGCCCGAAAGATAATATCCCCTAAATACACCTTGGCTATACCCCAACAAGACTTCGATACAATGCCGGCGATACCACAGATAGAATATGCCATCTCGCAGGCGCCTACGACTTTGCCTATCAGGAAGCACAAGTTCGACACCCCAAAGCTTCGACTGCAACTGAACGACTTGGCACATGATGGCAGCTCGATCTTTCTGTCCAACTTCAAAGGCAACGAAGACTTCGAAGAACAGGTTCAGAACGTACTCAACCTGCTTTACACCCAAGACTGCCAATGTCCAGGCACGAGATCTGTCACCCTCATCATCAGAGAGATGGGTGGCGTTGCTTACACAACCGGCATTGATCTTGACAACGACCACAAGGAGATTCATTTCAACTTAAATTACATCAACCGACCTCGCGGACCATATCAGAGACACGAGTTACTAGGTGTGATCTGTCACGAACTAGTCCATTGCTTTCAATGGAATGCAGAAGGCACATGCGATGGCGGCCTCATCGAAGGCATTGCTGACTGGGTGCGTCTGAGGGCTGGTCTCGCAGCGAAGCATTGGAAACGAGAAGCCGATGGCGACTGGAACGGCGGGTACCAGCACACGGGATATTTTCTCGAGTATCTGGAAACTCGTTTTGGACCAGGCACAGTACGGAAGATCAACGGTTGTCTTCGCGAAGGCAAATATGACGAAGACAGCTTATTCAAGGAATGCTGTGAGGATCACTGCGTTGCAGACCTCTGGAAAGACTATGCTAGATATCTCAAGAAGGAGGAGGAAAGAGAGGAGGCTGCATCGGGTGCACAGGAAAAGCCAAAGGAGGAAATCAAGAGTTGCGCCTGAGTCTGTCTGCTCAAGTCTTTGCTGGCCTATCCATATGATACCCTCCTCTGTCCTTTCTACATAGAATAGACTCACGACTCTGCTTTCTGGTAGTACCATTTCAGACGCACCACACTATACCTCCATGCAGCCGCAAAATGATGTCAGCTTTGAGCTCCTTCGACCCTTCACCTCCCGACTGAAGAGCACCGAATTCCGAATGTCCGCAAAATCTTCCATTTCAACGATAAGCGTACTGTAACAAAAAAATACGAATGAACGTTCTGAAATGCAGGACATTTCACAGTCATGGCAACCTCTGGGAAGCTTGGACCAGAAGCGCCATACTCAAGCTTGAAAGAACATTTAGAAAATGTCGTTCGAGACTCGATCAAAGCCGTCAACGAAAGGGAGTGGGACATTCACAGTTATCCGTAAAATTTTTCTCGCTCAATGCCACTACACCATACATACTTATCACTTCGCAGATGGATCCACTTCGCCTCCAACTGCGCCTACGACGAAGACTGGCGCAACGACCTCACATTCAGCCTACCGAGTGAACATGTTCGTGCACTTGAAGAACAAACGACAGAATCTCTTTCTTCGGGCGAAACAGGCCAACATCGATTCGTAGAATTCCAGAAGAATTTGACTCGAACTGCGCCCCACTTTCATGTTAATGTTGTGGATGTTACGATGGTTGCGGTGGATAAGGATGCCCAGGCTTGTGTTTTGTTGAATGCTGAGGAGATGGGTGTTCCGCCTGGTGTTAGAAGGAGTACGCTTTGTACGCTATATTTTCAGTATGTGAAGGCGAAGAGCATTTGGGTTTGTGTGAGGTTGAGGGCGTTGCATGGGATTGATTGTTCGGAGTGAGAGAGCCTGGTCATTCTCGCCAGGAGGATGGCTCTAAGACTCTATTGTATGAATCTAGGATCTATGCAAAGCCCACCTTCTCAGGATCGTGCTCATCGAATACAAGGACCTACAGTGCCAGCTAAGTGTGAGCGCTTTACTGGTCGGTCGTGATCGTAATTGATAATGCTTCGAGGCTGGGACCATGGCACTCGGTTGGGACCTCATGCTTGGCTTCTGGCATGAAGAGGCTGCTGTGGAGCATCGTCTTTGTATGCTTGAGAACATGGTCGAGAATTCTCGCGCTCGGCTGTTGTTGATTATGCCCTTCTGCGATGAAGAGCGAGTCTGCCTGTAATTTCTGCGACCCAGTCATGCTGATTTGAACGCTTCTGGGAAAATCGTTCTCAGCTCTTCCAGATTCGATATTTGGTGGTCGCAGGCGGGCTGAGGAGGCGCCTTAGACTCCGGCTCAACAAGATGGACTGTGTTCTTCCATCCATAGGCTTTTCCGCCTATGCAGTTCAAAGCCGAATCATCAACATAGTAACATCTGCTGACATCTGAAATTCCGGCTTCTCTCATCGCTTTCGCAAACATATCAGGATCTGGTTTGCAGAGCAATTTCGGTGCTGCGTAGTCGCAATATGTGACGCCTTCAAATAAGTCCTCGATGCCCAGCAGCCGTATCACTCGCTTTGCATGATTGATATATGCGTTAGTGAAAAGCCATGGCTTGAAGTTCTTGCGATCCAGATCTTCAAGCAGTTTCCGTAACTTTGGGTTTGGCTTGATGATGTCGTCAAGAGGCAAAGCGTCGTCGACTTTATCGTTATATTCTAATGGGTCGACTTTGTGGTGCCGTACCAGACCTTCGATAGCAAGTCCATAGTCTTTGTAATACCGCTGGTGCAGCATTGTTGCATCTTCTCGGGATAGTCCTAGATGTGTCTGGAAATAGTCGTCGATCAGAACAGACATGTGGTCGTGAATCTTGTACGACTTCGGATACAAGCAATTATCAATGTCGAAAAAGAACACATTGCGATTATCTGGTGCAACGCCATTCGCCTCTCCGTTTCCCGTCATGTCGATGCGCCAGTCCAATGCTCGGAATTGTTGCTGCTGTCAATTTTGAGACCAAAAGTGCTTCGTGAAAGTGGTGAGAGCTTAGTTGAGTCGAGAGGATTGTATCAGTGAACAGAGAAAGGAATGCTTATGGCAGTAGTGAAGGACGCAAAGAAGAAAGAGTCATTTAGGTCCATTCAATGGTGTCACGTTCTCGGATCTCCCTCGACTTTTGGTGCACGGACTTTTTTCGCGTCCAAGCCAAATCCGAGTCTCCTTTAGCTTTGACTTCTTCATCACGCACACTGTTCTCCCAACCCGCAGCACATCGCGACCTGTTTGCGCATTGCACTTTCGCGAGTCGCGTTGGAGTGCTTGTCCCCACGCCTTTCGCTCAACTACGCCATCATCCACCTTGAAGAGCATGACAGTCGATGTACGGATACGAACTGTAGACTCGAGTGTTTTCAGGAGCAGAACGGCGCAATGGCGCTTCATGTCAGCGCGCAGGTGAACGGCACTGTCACGCCCACGCCGGCAGAGGAAGAGCAGCTGTACACAAAGCTGCTGCGTCTTCAGGATGATGTTCTGCATGACAGACATCCGACGCTCAAGCTGCCGCCTGCCGCAATCGAGCAGCTCAAGGCCACATTGGCAGGACTTTATGCCCCAGCTGTTGTCGCAGACCAGGCGATTGCGAGCTCAAGCACGCTCGCAAATGGCGCGGCATTCAACGCGAATGCTGCCACTAACCACGCGCAGCCCCTTTCAACACCTACAGCTACCGTGCCAACCTTCCCAGGTCTGCCAGGACTGCAGACACCGCAGCAGTCAATTGTGAGCAACAGCAACGTGCATCCGCCGGCATTGAAGCCGTCCTCTAGTGGACTAGACCCGATCTTCTTGGAGAAGTCGGATAGTCTTGTAAGAGCAGAAGGTCAGCTGAAACGTCAGCGCATTGAGCGCGACTTGCAGGCTCAATTCGAGCAGCGCAAGCACACTGCGCGTGACAAAGATCAAGGCGCTGATGCCCCTTCGATATTGAACGTCGAATCGATATACACGGGATCTCTTGCGCGTGAGACTCACGTCTCGGGCTTGAAGCCAGTCGAGAAAGCTGGCAGCGACACGTCGTTTGATGAGAACGACTACTATTCAAGCCAAGTCCAAAGTGACTGGTCCTCTCCTGACAGTGCAAGTAAGGGTTCTGACCGTGGAGTAGGCGCCTCTTTCACGGCGGACTACGACGGCTCAAACCCGTCATTCTCTACCAAAGCCGCTGGAAAACAACCTGCCATGGCTCGTGACGCGCTCTCACAGAGCTCAAAGGATCGACCGCATGTCTACAACACCCGACCAGAGCCTGCGTACGAAGTCGAAGACGACGAGGACGACGATGAGTATGAACCTCCAGATCCTGCTGCCTTTGGCGGCTATGGTGATGATATGGGCAGGCCAGAGGAGGGACAAATCACGCCCGAGGATGATGACGAGGACTATGAGCCCGGCGAGATCACCCAGGAAAGCAATGTACCCACGCCATACTACCAGCAGCCTACGCAACCAGTGCCGGTCATTCGAAACCACCTGACACAGATCGCTGCTCCACAACCAAATCGCGTCTCGCCGCTTGCGACCGCAAAGGGACCTAATCTTGAGCTCGAGCTCGTCAATGGTCGCCCAGAAATTGTCAAACCTCGTCATGCTGGCCCATCACGTGTGAGCACTGCATCGCCAGTGAATGGAGCTGGCGTCAATAGCAAAAAGAAGCGAAATAAGAAGCGCAAGCGAGACAACCAGCCGGAGCCAGCTGGGCGTAACAAGCGGAAGAGGGACAAGCAGAATGGTACACAGGATGCAGCGTATCAGCAAGTACCTCGCATCAAAGACGAGCCGATATCGCCGCCCCCTTTCGACACAACGATACCAGAGGCACCGCAGTACGCACAACGTCCAGCACACTACAGGCCGGCCGAGATCGATCTATCTACACCTACATATGCTCCACAACATGTGCAGTATGTGCAAGAAGCGCCTCGTCCATCTGGCCTTCGCTACGAATATGCTCCGCCGACATCTCCGACAGTGGCCAGGATTGCCTCACCGGGAGGCTATCGACCTGCCCAGAAGGACAATCAGGACCTAAGACGTGTTGCCAGCCTGCATCACGCTCGGCGTCCTGCTTCTCCTGGTCACCGAGCATACTCACCTGCTCCGCAGCGTACCGTCTCTGCATCTTATGCCGATCCGCGCATGACAGCGCCGCCGCCAGAACCACAGCAAGTTCGATATTACGAGCAGCCAGGAGAAGCTGTCGCTTATGTGCGCGAGCGATCGCCCCCAAGATTGCAGGAGTACCACGATCCGTACAACGCCCGAGCGCAGAGCCCGGCTGCGATGCCACCACCAGCATCAGCTCCGCCACGTCGCATCGTGGTCGACCAGTATGGCAACCGGTACTACGCAGCAGATCCCGAGCCAGCGCCATCCATTTCGAGAGCTTCCGTCGCGCCTGTTGATCGTAGAGCACCAGATTCTGGCTATGAGCGGGCTCCTAGTCGAATGGCGACAGCATATGGATCAACCAGTCAGGCCGCTGTGTACGAGCAACCGGATGCTAGAATGGCTCCGCCGCCACCTCGTAGACAGTATCAAGACGAGCAGACAGTCAGATACGTTGACGCCAATGGTTACCCTGTCCAGCAATATGGCGCACGTTCTGAAGTCCGCTACATGGAAGCGCCTACATCTCCGCTCTACCAAGCAGCACCGACATCTCGATACGACATGGCTCCTCCTCCAGCTCCGCCAGCGCGTGAGCAGACTTCTCCAGTCTATGCTCCGCCAGCTCGGAGCTACAGTGTTCGCCCAGAAGCACCGCCAGCGCCGCAAGCTTATGACAGGCAAGCTAGCGTTGCGCCTGTACAGTACGTCCGTCAGGAAGCGCCACCTCCTGCTCGTGCCATGAGTGTAATGCCAGGCTACGAGCAACCGCGCACATCGAGCTATGCGCCTGCACCTCAAGCTGTACAATACGTTGACCAGTATGGTCGGCCTATCTACCCGAGCGAGGTACGACAGGCTCCAGCTCCCGAGTACAGATACCAGTAATTGGCAGCTTTCTCTTGTTGCAATATGGATTCTGAGCATAGCGAGGCTTGCAAAATGGAAACGAATGGTCGACAAAATGGTATGATGGTGTTTTGATTGGATTAGCTGGGCATCTTGTGGTTCTCTATGGAATTGTAATCTGTATCTGGCAGGAGCAGGCCAGCCATGTTCGAAAACCGTGATTGTTGGAAGCTGGTTGCATTGCAATGGAATATTTCAGCTACTTTGCAAAACTTCCTTCTGCGGTATTCGAGTAGAGGCACGCAATATCTGTACTTCTTTCTCTCTGACTCTGAACACCATTGTCACCGCTGCCACAGTTCTCACCCGACGCTCGTACTGATATCTTTAGATTCGAATTAGACTTCGACTACAAAGCTTGGCTGTTGAAACTCGACTCGACTTGCATTTCGTCAAATGCCTACCCAGTATAGCTAATGGCCATCCGCCATTCTCTGGCTTCATATCATTATTGCTGTAGTTTTACTCATGGACATATGCTCGGACCACACGGTCGTGCCACTTGGGGAACGAGGTTGCAAGTCTAGAAGCCAGTCCACGCTTGACGTACTGCAGATCTCTCCGGAGTCCGCTCCACGAGACTAGAGGTTCTCGAAGCTGCTGTATAAGCAGAACGGTGTGGAAGAGATAGGCATACGTGATATATCTCATATAGATAGAAGGGTGCATCCGATACAAGCGCCACCTGTGACATCCATGATACCGTCCATGAACTGATCGAGGCACTTGCATGCGAGCCTGTTCACCCCCAGCTTGATTCTTCAGGGCTGCTTGCACCGTCACGTGCATTTATCCGTACTCCTCTTCTCTGCTTCCTTCACAACTCGCCGACACGACACTCTCGACAGCCCATCATCACCAAACACTATGGATGCTCTCTCTTGACGGGAAAGCAGCGTTTCGCGTATTTGTTTCTTGCGGTCTTCACTTCGTTCGTGGATTCAGTTCTTCCCGCCTGTCTTAGCCATACCATTTTCAACGCCTCGACATTGCTCCCAGGGCCCCAGCCCAGCCTATCGCTCACGCTCCCCCTTCGCCCCGACACCGCCGCATGAGCCTTGAGCATGCATAAGATCTCCAACTTCACAGGCCATGCGAGAAATGGTTGGGAGAAGGCAATGACGCCTATGGCATTCGGCAGACATCAAGACCCGGGCCTCAATCCGCCCAACAGGCGGCCTGGCGGAGCAGCAATGTCCCCCAACCCAGCTATCAGCGGCCATATGGTCAATCTGAGCTTCAATGTGCCCTTCAACTCGAACCTGCCCGGCCCGGATAAGGAGGATATCCTGTACAGCAGCACGGGAGCATATCAACGATGGATTCACGCGGAAGATGCGGCTGCAGATATGCCGAACCACGCGTTACCGGTACACACGCGTAATGTTGAGAATCTACGCAGCCTCTGCAAGCAGCTGAGTGAGGGCTCCGGCGAGCGGATCTATGCCACAGTCACGTCTTCCAAGCCGAAGCCGATCCCCGGTATGCAGCGTGGACCACTGACTGCTCTGGTCACAAATGTGTGCATATCCGGCGACGCGGAAGTTGTGCACAAGATGCGGGCAAAGGTCTTGAACGAGACGCCCATCACCCTGGTGAGTGTGTTGAGATTGAATATTGTATCTGTGCGGCTGACATCCCTGATAGCGATGCGAGACCATCGATATCGACCGCGAGACTGTGTTTCCAAAGAATCAGGATGGTGCCAGACTTGATATTCTAGAGCACATGGACGAGATTGCCAATCAGACAAAAGCGGATATTTTCCTTCTCGAGTCCAAAGCCAAGCGAAAGGACTCGGACTCGGTCAGCTTTACCGGAGGTATGGAGAAGAGTATGGACAACAGACTTCGGATACATGTCTATGGCGACTGCGAAAGCTCTGAGAACGCGAAGACAAGATTGCTCATCATGATTGACCAAATACTTCAACGTCAGGTCGACACCATCCGACTTGAGCTTTCTTTGCACAATCTGATCAGCGGCCGGCACAGGAGAAACATCAAGCTTATCGAGTCGGCAACTGGCACAGCTATATACTTCCCGCCCATGTTCCCGACTGTGTTCGGTTACACGCCACCTGGTTCCGTCCCGCTGCGAAGCAGAGACGATATCATCATCACTGGCGAAAACATGGACAGTATTCTGCAGGCTAAGAAGAGGCTTCACGACCTCGTGATGGGTACAAAGACTTTCGTCAAGGATGTGCAGATTACAACCAGCAAGGTGGACTATATCCTGCTCGAGAGACTGGACAAGATTCGCAGGATCATCGAGGCCAATGGCTCCTACGTCTTACTGCCACCACTCGGAAACCACAGCGGCATACTACGCGTTCAAGCTACGGACATCCTCAACGTTGAACGGACTGTCAGGGAGATCATGGGCCTGGCCGGTCAATTCTACAGCGCGTCATGGTGGGTGACGCATCCAGACCCATCCCAGAGACAGCCAACGCCCTCCGACATCCGTGCCATGCTCCCAGATATCTGTATCAATTCTGGCGCTGAGATCACGTTCGAGAAGCTGAACTTCCATATCAATGGTAGTGATGACTCGGTCAAAGCGGCCATGTCTATCATCAACACTTTACCCTTCGTGAAGAAGGCGCAATCCACCTTGCGTGTGAAGGTTGAACTAGCCAACGAGCACAAAGAGTTTGTGAGTGGAAAGAAGAACGGCAAGATCAACAAAATTATGAGCCAGAGTAATGTTCAAATTGTCTTCGACGGGTTCAACGAGTACAACTTCTACATCGATGTGCGCGGAGCACAGTATGAAGCGACGAAGAACGGCCTGGACCTGGTTGAGCTTGAGATGCCGGCCTCTATCTCGTTCCATGTTCCCGATCAATACCACAAGCGAATCATTGGTATTGGTGGACAGCACATCCAGCGCATCATGAAGAAGTACTCCGTCTTCGTCAAGTTCAGCAACGCCATGGATCGCGGCGGAATCGGCAAAGATGATGACGATATCAAGGTCGACAATGTGATCTGTCGAACACCGGCCAGAAACGCGGACAACCTGGAGCTTGTCAAGCAAGAGATCATGGACATGGTTGAAAAGGTCGATGCCGAGTTTGTGTCTGAGCACGTGCCAGTCGATCGGCTCTACCATCGCGAGCTGATTGCTCGCATGCCAGAGATTGAAGATCTTGAGAAAAAGTGGAACTGCAAGATCACATTCCCCGGCACTGAACAAGCCAGCGACATCATCACAGTCTCTGGACCTGAATATCAGGTACCTCAGGCTGTTGACGAATTTTTGGTAAGTACATTGTGGCTTTCGGAAGTATAAGACTAACCTTGTGACCAGGGCATGGTGCCGGAAACCCACGAGATCGAATTTCCCTCGTCTGAGAGCCTGCGAAACTTCCTCACTTCGTCCGAATTCTGCAACGACACGGCCCAAAAGCTCAAGGATCAATATGTCGTTGAGGTCACAGTCAACGAGCCGAAGAAAGAGAAGCAGGGCGATGAGGAGGTCACTGTCGAAAGACTGGTCCTCAGCTACACTCGCAACAACGCTGGTGGACTCAAGGATGCCATTGACTTCCTCCTGCTGCCTTTCATCTCCCGTGGCCTCGACCAGACCGTGGTGAAAGGCGCAATACCCCGTCCAAAGTCTGACTCGTTTGAAGACAATATGCTCTACTTTGAGTCTAAGCTTCTGCAACGCGCTGAGCCTCCAGTGTCAACTGAGTCACCAACTCGCGCGACGTTCGGTGGAGATGAGAGCACTACGCGCTCCATCTTCGACAAGCTTAGAAAGCCGGGCAGCATGTCCTCTTTCACTTCCTTCATCGAGCGCCGCAGGAAGACCGGCTCCAACTCGCCTGCATCCATGTTCATGCAGGCATCAAATAATGCCTCCAGGGCATCTCTAGTCAGCATGGAATCGCGCGACTCTGGCTACCGCAACCCCTGGAATGATTCTGGCATCGATCTGGAGCATGACCAACAAAATGGCCATGGTCACGCTAACAGCTGGGGTTCGTTCGGCGGCGGCTCTCGTCCGAACACTTCGTCGAACTCACTTTCCGGCCCATTCGAGAACAAGTTCCCTTTTGGTGCTAATGGTAACGCTTCTACGAGTTCTCTTAACACTCCAATGATACCCGGTCTGGGTATGGTCAACAGCAGCGGTACCTCGGTGGGTCCCTCAGGAACCAACGGCGACGTGACTCCCAAGTACGACGCCCGTGCCGACGGCATGGGTGGCGGAAAGGGCTCTATTACGCCGGCTGAAGGTGCCAGGAACCCCCCGACCTCCCGCTCAGCGACCAGTGCCCCACAGACTACCAATACTTCTGCTGCTGCGAGTACAACTTCTGGATACCCGGCCCCAGGGCCTCCGCGTTGATTTTACATTGTTACGAAATTTGGGAAAAGAGTAAGGTTGAGTGATTGTTATTGAGGGGAATTGGTGTTTTGCGTTGCTATCTTTGTTGACTCTTACATTTTTCGATCAAACGGAAATACCCCATGTGCGACGCTAAGGGAGAAAGAAAAAGCAATGATGCGTGTGTTCTGCGTGGATGCTGCTCTGCTACTGCTTGTTGTGTACACGGATGAAATGTTCGATTGGGATGGAGATCGGGAGATATACCACTTTGCGATGCTTTTGCTAGGGATGGAGGGAGCGAGTCGTGTTGTGCTTTTCTGTTCGCTTCTGATATAAGAGAGATGGCGGCCTTCTTGGCTGGATGGCTTTAGCCTCCACTCGCATTCTTTGAAATGAGAGAACGGACGATGAACGGCCAGTCTTGGTAGCACGGGGGCTTAGGTGTGTTCTCTGCTCTCCACGGGAGAAACAGAGACATGCCAGGACACTCTCTTATTTGATGACATACAGTGGATAGACGGAACGTATCTTTACCTTGAACACGACATGCAACACCAATTTTTTGAAATTTCACAAGATGCTATGCACTACCCTTCTACCTTGACAAAGCCTGCTCAAACATCCTCTGATTATGCTCCACAACCTTCTCCGCAAACCCACGACTTCGATACTCCTTCAAAGCCTCCACTTCCTTCGGCGTACCATCCCAGTCCAGCGCCCAACTCCCTTTCGCAAACTCCTCCGTCGTACCATAATACAACATCCTCTCCCCAATCTCCTCCGGCTTTTTCGCCACAAACACCCCCAAAAGCGGCTCAACAATCCACCTCAAAAACACCCTTAAAACTCCTTTCGCACTCCTCCCCAATAATCCAGTCTGCGTCAAACCAGGAAATGCATGCACGAACCCCAGCCCAGGATTCTCTTTCGCCAAATGATCAAATGTCAAAGTCGTGAAACTCGCCATTTGACCCGCCGCATTTCCGATCGAATAGTTCTTTTTGAGGTCGAGATCGTCTTCGAAAATTTTGCCTTCTTGGCCACCTGCTAGAATTGAGATTACTCGGGCTGAGGACGAGAGGTAAGGTAAAAGGTTTTGGATGAAACGGATTCGACCATAGTAGCGTAATGAAAAGGAATTGTCGAGACCGTCGGAGTTGACTTCGCGGCCGGTGAAGGAGATGTAGCCTTGGGACAGGTAGAGGAGATCAATCTTTTTTCCGTCTAGGGATTGGAGTATCCTGGTGGTGATGCTGTCGATTTGGGATATGAGGCTGATTTCTGATTCTAGGAAGATGAAGGTGCCGTTTGGGTTTAGGGATTTTAGGTGTGAGAGTTCGTGAGAGAAGGCTGCTTCGTTGCGGCCAAGAATTATTGCTGTTGGGTTGGGGATGTGTTTTGCAAAGGATTGCAGGGTTGCTTTTCCTATTCCGCTGGTGGCTCCAATGAAAACTGCTGTGAGAGATTGGTGGGAGGTGTGAAGGGAGGAATTGGAGGAGCGGATTTCTGAGATGGCGACCATGGTTGGATTTTGACCCTTGTGATTTTCCTGTTACTTGGAGGTTTGCAGAGAAGTATGAAGCTGATCTTGTAAAGTTGTGATGCTGGTAATGATGCTGATGCGATTGACCTGAAAGGGGAGCATTTGCAGTACTTATCCTCGTCCTACCAATGCTGCACGGCATCAGTCTTGCACGCGATGCCTCAGGATTTGCAACCATCTTCCGGATAATGTGAAGCTCGCCATTTCACGAAGCCGGACGTGGTCATCTTGGCTTGCGTGAAGCATGCGGAGTGCATGAATGAAGAGCAAGCCCGGCTGACAAAATTCCTTCAGCCTCGCGTATATAGCTCTCCGGCGTCTGTAAATCCGGTGTCACGTGTCGCTTCCAAATGCCATCAGGAATCGTGGCTTGCCAGGAAAGTAGAGTCGGTTGTCATTGCAGCTCTGGCTATGTATATTTATACAGACTCAACGAACCTCCAGAAAGCCTTTTGGCTGGCCCTCTCATACACCGTTCCATGCATGCCAGCAGTTCACGCTATGCTGTTAAGCTGTACAACCCATCCCATACACTAGTAACACAAGACCGTTCATTCCTCTACTGAACGATTTCTCCAGGATCCACCAGCTGGGGCTTCCACACTTTTTGAATATTGCCAGAGCCCTCCACTTCACTAGGCAGCACGATTTCTGAGGGTGGCGGGCTGTAGAGGTACCACGATCTTAAGGCGGCAGCTGCTGCCCGGACTCTTCCTTCATTCAATGAGCTGCCGGCACCTTCGCCAAGTTTGTCGTTGCCGCTGAACACTCCGACTACGAAGACAGGAGTCCTGGAAAGTCGACCAGTCTCTGATATGAGGCGCGCCACAGGTGGCTCAAAGCCTTCGCGGCGACAAAGGATTGAGAGGTCGCGCGTTGGATACTTGAAGTCAAACATCTTGTGCAATTCAAGATGACGGCTGAGCACATGTGCCTTATGGAAGGCTTTGGCGGCCTCTGTTCCAGCGTGCAGGTATAGAGCTCCAACCAGAGCGCGAACAAAACTCGCGCTTGCTTCTGTCGTCGAAACAGCCTCGGTGTCCATGTTGATCTCTTGCGACTGGAGCTCAAGAGAAGTTGGCATTGTGATCTCGACCTCGCCGCCCTCAATGCCAGCTCCAACGGCGTGTTCCATCGCTGGATCTGAAGCCTGAGAGACTGCGATAGGTGCTCCGGCATACGGTGCCTTGTTGTCTGACGGAAATTCTCCAGGTCGTCCTGCGATCATGTCTCCGAATTGATCATCGTGCACGATGCGACTGCTCATGCCCCTCTTTTCTCGCGGGAGCGTTCCTCTCGGGCCAGTCTGAAGCTGTCCTCGAAGCACATCCTTCACTCTTTGTGTTCCATCTTCAGCCATGGCATTGCCAGGTGTAAGTCTCTTGAACTGTAGTAATCCCGGATCAACCTCTGGTCCAGGCGCTGCAACTGTTTCCACTCCCCACTCCAATCGCATCGAGTTTAGTGTCGCAGGTCCAACGAAACCATACTGTGCTGCAAACAGAATGGACATTGGTATCCGTGGATATTTACAGATGAGCCATTCTGAGGTATAGTAGCCCAGCAGTTCCTGACCAAGTACAGCTAGAGAAGAATTATTGTAGCCAGGCCTTGGGTCCACCGAGGGATCGATCAGACATCTTGCCAATGTCTGTATGGGGAGTTTCGAAGGTAACGATAATCTGGCATGGAGCGCAGAGAGCTTTGCTGATCGTACAGCTTGTCTATGTGATGGAAAATTGAGAGGTATCCTGGGCTGTTCGCTTTCGACCTGCAGGTCTGGTTCATCGGTAGAGAAGGCTTCGGCGTCTTCTTGCGCCTGCTGCGTCGCCACAGTCGAAGCTTTCCGCCGTCGAGTGATGCTTCTCCTCTGTTGTATACATTGTGCTGATGCCTGCTGCTGATTTCGCTGCAATTCCCGCGTGGGTATGCATTGTCTCGCCTCAGTAGAAAAGGGACATCGTCGCGTGAGCAGGTATAACCGCGGGTTCCTAGGCGGCTGCAATTGGGAAGCCCATCGGTCCAGGCGTATTGATTTCATATGTCACAGCATGCAAGTCGGCAGCGATGGGCGGAGCAGCGATGGCGGGTGGTGATGCGCTCAATGTCTTGTCTCGTGCCCTTAAACTTTTCCGCGAGACGATGGAGCATCTCCAGGATCTAGTCGCGCTTGCCAAGAACCTCCGCGGCATCCATCATCTCGACCTCACTCCACCTGCTACACCACCTCCACCAGCACATACAGTCACAATGAGGGCCACGCAAATATTACGAGGCGGTGGAGGGAAGATCCCGTGAGTCTGATCTGCTTGAGGGGGAAATCGAGGGCGCAATGGCTGATGTTGGCATTCTCACAGCTATCCCAAGCACGTCTGGTCGCCCGCCGGTGGTTGGTACTCACAACCTGCGAACTGGAAGCAAAACACCGCGATCATGTTTGGTGTGGTCCTTGGAATCGCTGCCATGGTAGGCAATTTAAGCGCAGAGAGGGAGCACAGATGGACAATGCCCAGGGTATGCGACTGCAGCTGGCAATGCTTTGCGAAAACAGTGTGGAAGAACACACGACTAATGTGAACTGCAGCCCGACCGATTCTTTCCATCACGATACTGGAGCACGCAAATTCGAGAATACGAGAAGGAGCAGCGGGAGAAGGGTACTCCAGGTTACTAGACACGAGCAATTCAAGATGCAGCACCGGCGTTTATGGGAGGAATGAGATACCGAGAAGAAGGCTACACTGTATATATGCTACATTAAGGCCACGAATGAAGCTCATATGTCAAAACAGGAATATCGCAATGTTCTGGGTCGTCTTGAAGTCTTGAGGCCAATCTGGCCAATGAGTGATCCTAGATTGGTCATGCGAGCTGGAAAATCGATGCAGCAACCGTGGTCACATGGCACATAGCAGGGTATCGTGAGCAGTGATGCATCTATTGAAAGTGAGAAGAGTATACTATGAGAATAGAGAGCATGAGATTCGCCTGTCAATCCCTGTCACCAAGTAATGGGCCCCACAGAGACCTGCTCTCTTTCCTGCCTCTCGCGAATCTTATCTTTCTTCTCCTCTGCACGTTCAGCTGCCCGCTTCCTCTGGCTCATGCGATCAAATCTGCCTCGTGCACCATGGTTGATCTTGGTGATGAAGTCTGCAGCCCTACCCCTTTTGATCGATCCATACTCCAGCTTCTCATCATCAGAGCGGAACTTGTTGAGAAAGTCAATTTGTGCATTAGACGCAGTTGTCTTCCGCCAGTACGCCGTCTTGCTGATAAACTCGAAAGGGAATGTCTCTGACGCCGCTGTATCTGCAGCATGCACCGCGTCTTCGAAGGTGATTGCTTTGGCAATCTGTTTAGGACGTGCGTAGGGTGACTTTGAGCCCATGGGTAACTTCCGTGTCAGGGTGACGATGTACATCTCGTCATCTTCGCCCTTCTGAATCCTGATGAGCTCGCCATTTCTATTCGACAGCACGTAGCGGTCATTGTCAATTTGCACCCAGCTGTAAGGCGAAATTTTGCGGATATGCCTATCGCCAACATCGTCTTTAATTAGATCGGTGACATTGTCGTAGTCTGTAAAGGTAACATCGCCTGTGTATGGGCGACCTTGAACGCCGGAAGTTGTAGCGTCCATCGCACTCTTTTCTCTCATCGCTTCTCGCTCCCTCTTCTCCTTCCGCGATGTCATCTCGGTGACTCCTGCATCGTCAACCAATTCGTCAGGATCAAGACCAAAGAGTGTCGGGGTAGTAACAATTCCGGTCTCCAGGGAGGCCACCATGTCAATGACGTGACAATTGGTCTTGCCAGAATGTAGACGCAGACCTCGACCTATCATTTGGACAAGCAGGTTTCGCGACTGTGTGGGCCGAGCGAGCAGAACGCAATCGACATTGGGGATATCTGTGCCCTCGGTGTAGATCCCACAATTAACAAGTACCGGGAACTCCTCACGTTTGAAGGCTTCCAAGCGTGCCGCTCGGGTTTTCTTGTCGGTATCGCTGGTCACGAAATATGCGTCGATTCCTTGAGCACGAAACTCGGCAGTCAAAGCTTCAACATGGTCGAGGTCAACACAGAAAACAAGTGTCGAGCGTCTCGCTTCTCCGGCCTTTGCTCTCCACGCAGCTACTGTGAGACTATTGATCTCTGGAGTGTTGACAGCCTTGGACAGGGACGCGGTCTGGAAGTCACCACTCTGCGTCTTAACTTTGCTGAGATTTGCGTGTGTTTTGACGGTCGTGAAGGCGATGTTGGAGAGCCACCCTTCCTGGATCATCTCCAGATAGTCTTTGTGGTAGACAATCTCGTCGTACGCTTCGCCGAGCCTGATGCCATCATGTCGCGTAAAAGTGGCGGTCACGCCTACGAGACTGGTGGAGCCGCGGTCGCCATTCTTTGACAGTCTGAAATGCTGCAAGACGTCCAAATAACGCTGTGCCACCGAATGATGAGCTTCATCTATCAATAACAGCTTGAAACGGTCGGGATCATAGCGCAAGAGACGGCCCTTGGACATTATGCTCTGTACAGAAGCAACAGTAATATCTGCAAGGCCAGAAGCATGAATTTTGCCCATCTCGATCTCAACACTCTTGCCGGGGTAGAGTGAACTGCAGTGACTTGCAGCCTGCTCGACCAGTTCGCGTCGATGAGCCAGAATGAGAGTCTGCGTGGCGCTTTCGTTCGGACTGGGAAAGCGATCTATCAAATGGCTAAACACGACCTACAATCATCAGTCTAATCAAAGCCAGGTGAGTGAAGATCGCATACTGTTTTTCCACCTCCTGTTGGCAGACTGAGTCCGAGTCTTTGCTTGCCATCCTGTCTGGCTTTCAAAATTGCTTGAATGCTGTCTTCTTGATAGGACCGCAGCTCACGCCGTGGCGATTGGATGGCTTTGTGCCATTTTGTTGCTGCATGGAAACAGCGGAAGTTTGTGAACTGAGCAGTTGAACTTGAGCAGAGTTGCCTGCGCAATGATTCTTTGATGATCACATCTCTGTAAACGTGTAGAGCTCGCTGCATCGAGCTCCAGGTTGATGTTGATGCTTCGTCAATGAGATGTTTGCCGCCACAGAATGAAGTCGCGTTCGAGAGGTCGCCTGCTCGTATAGAATAGGGCCAAGACAGGCTGCAGGGGTCCTCGGCTGGAAGGCGAAAAGCTTCACGGAGCCGGGATTCCCCATCTCTCTCTTCGAAGACCGCGGCTGCAGACAGGCATGTGAAGGCTATCATCAAATTCTACTCCACGCGACATGGTCTTGTTTGCTCAGTCTATGAGCACGAGACCTTCGCATCTTACCATGCTGAAGCCTGAGTCTGTGCCACGCCGTCTGTCTGCATTTCTTCGCCGCTGAGCTGCAAGCATCATCGACTTAGATAGCGAGTTCCAGCGCTGTCCGTTGCCATATACCACTGTGGTGTGAGTTTGAGGAGTCGTGAGGAGTCGACCAGCATACGTTGGTAGCGGTAGCATGGCGGACTCTGTAGGTATGTACTGCGACGCGCTCGCCTCTGCTCCAGCACCAGAGCATGCACACGTTCGGCAGCCATCTAACGCCCGTCATGACAGATCGAGTCTTCGGACATGCTCTGAACACCGTCAACAAGATCCGACCAGGCTCGCAGAAGCCGCCGTCCGCCGATCGCCTCTCGCTGTATGGCTTGTATAAACAGTCTATGGAAGGCGATGTTGCGCTTATCGCAGACCGGCCCAACTCGCCTCAGCCTAATCAGTCCTCGGATTCTGTGAAGAAAGAGCAGGAGAAATGGGATGCATGGAAGGCAAACGAAGGTTTAGGTCGAACGGAGGCAAAGCGACGGTATATCGAGAAACTGATTGAGACGATGCACAAGTATGCTTCCACAACACCTGAAGCGAGAGAACTAGTGGAGGAGCTAGAGTTCGTGTGGGATCAGATCAAGAGCAATTCGCAGCATTCGAGCTCCGAGCATTCGTCGCCACTGCAAACCATTGAGCGAAGAGATTATATGAATTCTGGAAGTTCAGGCGGTAATGGCGCGGTCAGTTCTGGTGCTGCAGCAATGGAGGGCAGTGGACGGAACGGTGGCCTGAAGGTCCTAGCACCTCTATCCCAAGCTGACGAGGACGAGCAAGCCGAAGAAGATCGTGAGGAATTTGTCGATGCCCCAGTATCTCAAATCGATGAAGCTGACCTCCAGGAAACTTCTGAGCCTGGTGGGGACATATTACCAGGGAATCGCTTCGTAGCACCACAGCGAGCGCCACCTCCGTCCCCTGCTGACACGCGTTGGCGGAAACGCATTGAATCATCTTTGATCAAAATGACGACAGAGGTTGCCGCATTGCGAGAACAGCTGGAATCACGCAGGCTCCTGAACTATCGGCGACGACATAGCTGGTGGGGCTGGATCTTGAAGCTAGGGTGGTGGGCTACTCAATTGGTTGTGGCTGATGCAGTGATATTGTGGGTGGTCATTCTCTACCTGCGACGCAAAGACGATCGAAGATTAGAGACTGCTATCAGGGTCTTGCTCGGAGACGCTGTAGCACAGGTGCAAAATCTCAGCACGAGTGCGAAGATGCCCACAATGCCTCGTATCACAGCACGAGCTCGCTCGCCAAAGCCTAAGAGTTGAAGTTGGGCCGTCGGGCACATGGACAGACTGCCTACATTCCAGCAAGGTCATCGATACTCTGAGCCGCGGTATCAGTGACCGGAGCCTCGTGAGACACACCCATCAACCTCTTTTTGGACCGTCGCCGCTTATGACCAATTCCAAGTCGAAAGACCAGGGTCACAGGTTCTCTGAGCAGCCCCGCACAGGTCGATCGGATGCTCAGTAGCAGCATCGGCAATTCGTTGCGACCTCGCAAAGCCACTCAAATACTTTCCATTGCGTTCTGACTCTGTGAGTGAAGTCACAAGCAGGACTTTCAAACCGGATCAGAACCATGGCATCACCGATTGCTCTCATAACTGGAGGAGCATCCGGAATCGGACTTGCTGTAGCCGAGCATCTAATCCAATTCCACGGATACAAAGTGGCAATCTGCGACATTGTCAAAGCACGAGTGCAGGAACAGATTGCTGCGCTGGGCACAGACCATTGTCTAGGACTCTGCTTCGATGTTGCAGATTACAGTGCCCTCGCTAAGGCTTTCATTCAATGCTACGAATGGGGTGGAAATCGCATAGACCTGGTCTACCTCAATGCAGGTATAGGTGACACGGATAGCCTGTACAAGGATCTTCATATTGATTCGAACACTGGCCTTCCAGCGCCTGTCGACCTCAGAGTGCTGGACGTCAATCTGAACGCCGTAATCAACGGCATCAATCTAGCCAGACATTTCTTCTTCGAGAAGAACGAAAGAAAGGGCGGCACGATTGCTGTTACCTCAAGCGTACTTGGACTATACCCCAACCATTCAATACCTCTGTACACGGCTTCGAAGCATGCGCTAGTCGGGCTTGTGCGTGCGCTCGCGCCTGTCTACGCGAAGGATAATATCAGTATCAATGCCATCTTGCCTACAATGATTGATACAAATTTGATGCCTGAGGCGATTCGTCCCCTGTGGAATAAGGACCAGTTGACGCCACTCAGTACAGCACTCAAAGCCTTCGACATGATCCTCGCAGACGCGGAAATGACCGGCAATGTCATGGAACTTGTGCTGGATGAAGTGATAAACAAACCACCAACGGAGTATTCCCGTGAGAATATCAGGTGGATGTGCGAGCAGGACCTTTTGTGGGAGTCCGCAATGGCGCCAATTATGCCGCGGACGCCAGGTCAGAATGCCGACTTCAAACGTCAGGAGTCTAGAGGACAGCTCAGATAAGGACATGGTCTAGCGGGACCCAAAGATCCATCAATTGTACACCTTAATATCAAGGCTCTTTTGCCTACATACGTACTGCCATCTAGAGCCCTCTCTTTGCCGGAGCCAGCCTGATTCGAACATGTTGAGGCTGATGGCTCATGACATCTGTGCCTTTGAAATCTCCGATGGAGTCTGCGATCGGCAGTAGCTCGAAGTTCCACAAAACAAGAGCATATATCACTCGCATCTCGAGATATGCAAGCCTCTTGCCTAGATACGGTCAGCAAAATCTGTAATTGTGGTCAACAAGTCGTGCGTAAAGGGCACCTACCGTAACAGCCACGAATGCCCAGTCCAAAAATTTGCATAGGCGCTGCACGCGAATTATGGTCCAATCCGCCTGTATCGTTCGGAACAAGCCAACGCTCAGGTTTGAACTCATGAAGATCAGATATGTTCTTCCACTCGAATCTCTCCGAATCTCTTTTTTGTTCTCTGCTTGAGACACTCCGCAAGTTCTCGTCAAGCTGCATAGGAGGCTCGTGATAGCTTGGACCAGAAGTCTAGCACATTCATATCAGCACTAGGCAGGATTGTAGGTGTAAGTGTACTCCTACCATCATGAGGACGTCGGTCCCTTTCGGAATGACATGACCGAAGAGTTGAGCATCCTGTAAAGCAACCCTCATGTTGGCCGGATTGATGCCGCTGTGTCGAAGGACCTCTTCGATAAATGCGTCAAGATATGGGCATTTGGCTTTTGCAATTTCTTCTGCTTCCAGTTGACGTCCAGCCTTCGCAGCTTCTTCAAAAGTGGTCTTCAAAGCATTTCGGACTTTGTCCTGCACACCTTGGTGCTTCTGTGATGACGAACAGATTAGAAAGACAACTTCGATAGACAGCTTGATTTCAAGCTTACTGTCAAGTATTTCATGCCCCAGGACAGCGTTGACGAAGTCGTGTCCTGACCAGCATTCAAGAAGCCTGCTACTTCGTCAAAGAGGTTCCGGGAATTACGCTCCACTGGCCTGTTCTCTTTTCTGGCTAATGTCGTTTCGCGTTCGACTACGAGATCAACTACGCATTTGATCTCTGCATCCGAACGGCCGCCATCGAATGTCTTCCAAGCTTCGTCTAGCTTGCTGTAGACAAGCTTGTCTCGGATTACAAGAGCACGTCGAAGGGAAGGATAAAATTTAAGCGCGAACCCTGAAGTAGAGGTCAGCGATAGAACTCTTCAGTGGGGAAAGAACGCATACAATGGGCTTTCTGTCCAAACATGCTGTTCATCGGAATCTGGGCGCTGTCGGCAAGATCTTTCAATGCTACATAGACTTCTGGTAGCGGACCGTTTGGGATCGCCGCGATCGCATCATTCGATGAAGGAAGCTCGATGCTTGAAATCGTTCCTAGGAAATCTGATTGTGATTGGGCAGCCCCGATACGATGCCCAAAGCAGGCGGCCCAGATTGTATCGACTGTGGTGTACGTGACATCGGCCATAACTTCGAAGGGCCGGCCCTTGGCAAGTCTCATGCGATGCTGCCAGAGCTCGATCAGATCGAGGGTGTTCTCGTGTATCTTGTGGGCGGCTGTGTTATTGAGGAAGTTTGGAGACATGGCATCGGCCACTATTGTCATCAGCAAGACATAATAGCAAATCATAGCAGAGGTATCTCTAAACAAGACCAAGCACTCACTCAACCTTCTATTATGCCGCCATTCGTCGTTTGTGTACCTAGTATTGAGAACGTCAGGCCACTAATCGTTGCTTTACTGCTGGTCGAATCACTGATACTAACATGACTCCCATGTTCTTCGGAAAGAGTTCTTCGAATGCCATCCTGAAGAAGTCGCTGCGATCGAACTCACGGCCTCTTCGAACGAGGATATCCTGAGCTCTGAGATGGTGTGCTCATTAGCGTTAGAGATCTAACAAAGGTGTCGTCCGCCACTCACTCTCGGCCATCGTTTATGATCACCCATGGTCGCCCGCCAAACGGCCGCATGAACAGCTGTATAATGGGAGAATCGAGCTCTTTGATTCTCTTGGAGAGAAATGAGAAGAGCTCTTTTGTTTCGGCACGATGCCTCATCGCATCTGGGATATCACCCAAGATCCTTCTGGCCGATTTCTCATCGTACGGAATGCCAGGTATAGGCTTCGGTAGCAGAGCTCGATATACCAGCCATCCAGCCAGGAAGACTATGGAAGCCGCAATGGCAGCGGTTTGCAATGTAAGGGCCATTTTTAGGGAGCTTGTGCGATCAATCTGGTGAGAAGTGCATGTATTTGCATAGTGTAAGGAGTTGTTACACCCGAGAGGTAGGTATCCCTCTCGTTTGGAGGATGCGAGCCAAGCTAAGCTGATCGACATACAGAGAAGGCCAAGAGTCGTCAGCAAGTGCGAATTCAGCCTTTCCATGTCAGCAAGATGTACACAAGATCCTGTAGGATTGATTTGTTAAGGACCAATGATTTGCGTTGCTTCGCGTCGCTTCGCACTCTCTGACGCATTGTTACTCAAAGCAGTAGCCGCTGCGCCGGCATTTATCCAAACGACTCAAGATATCGAGGCCTTGAGGATGGTCTTGTGAAGTACGTATGCCTTGGAACGTTGTTGACGCAAATCTAGCCGGGCCGCCGGCTTCAGCCCTATTGTCTGTGATTCGTGAGCTTGAGAAATGCGTTGAGTATGACACAATTCGCGTCCTCTAGATATCACAACAAGCTTCTCACTTCTTACTACACTCAGTGAGACCCGTTAACGCCATTGGTCGTGCTCTTGTTGGCCTCGAATTCTTTCCTGTAGAGTGCTTCCATCTCACGTCTCACAGCGACCGCCTGATTCTTTTCGCTGTACTCCACATCCTTCCAGCTCAGACCTTGGCCTTGTTTTATGTCATGCTTCAGAGTGATTCCATGCGCCAAGCCGATCGGGAGACCTTCAATGGCCATAGACACATGTGCGGGCATGAGCTTGCCATAGACCATAAATCCACCTTCGCCGTCAAGCTTCTCGCCTGCTTTGAGATCACGTTTTGCGGTTGCAACAACATCGCCCGCCCACGTCTTTGTCTGACCAGTTGGCTCACCGCGGCACATGATTGTGGCTACTGAGACACCAAGCTCCAGCCCGATGAGATGGTAGGGCTTAAATTGAGTGGCGTACTTGTTCTCATCAGTCCTTGCTGCTTGGAGGTGCTCGAGATGCTTACCTTGCCAGTGCTATCAGTCTCTAGGCCATATTGCTTGAAGCAGTCTTTCTGATAGTCTCCTGGTGCTTCTATTACCACGTAAACGCCCCAACGCAAATCATTGAAAACAGGTCTCCCATCTACCTCGAGGCAGGATACCACTTCTACAGTACCCTTTTTGTCCAATAGGCCACCATCCGACTTTGGTCTGAGCGATCGAGGTAGATCATGCCTTCCACATGGTGGAAAAAGGAGGCCATTATCAGGCGGAGTCAGCTCGCATCCATTTGCGACGGCAGCCATTTCCAATGCTGATTTTGTGCCATCTAAGAAAGAGTTGAACATTTGCGGATTCATGTCTTTTGTTTGCTCTGGGCTCAGACCATAGTGATTCCAAACTGTATCCGGTGTAGAATAATGGTATTCTGGAAGATGTTTAGTGCCCTTACCCGCGCAGACTACATCGAAACCTGCAGTACGTGCCCAGTCTACAAGTTCGGCGATGAGGGCGGGCTGGTCGCCATATGCCATTGAGTAAATGATACCTGCCTCTCGCGCTTTCTTTGCCAGCAATGGACCGGCAAGCACATCAGCCTCAACGTTGATCATGACGATGTGCTTCTTATGCTCGCAGCAGAGCAGAGCGTGTCGAATTCCAGCAGCTGGGCTGCCCGTAATCTCGAGAACAACATCGATTCCAGACGATGCAATCATGGCTGCTGAGTCTTGAGTGATCGCCACCTTTCCAGATTTGATACCTTCTTCTATCGATATCGATGCTGTTGCATCATATCGTTCTTTTGGGAAACCAGTTCGTTCTAAAGCTGCCACTGCTCGCTCTGCCGAGAGGTCTGCAATTGCAGCTAGCCGCATGCCTGGAGTACGATGTGCTTGAGATATACTTGATCATAACATTAGCGTAATGTAGCCTGGCTACGTCGTCCTGATACTTACAACATCGAACCAAACTTGCCTGCCCCAATCAGTCCAACTTGGATTGGTTTGCCTTGAGCCTCGCGCTCAGCGAGCTTCGTGGAGAGGCTCGTCATCTTGATCTCTTGTGATGATTTTGGATTTACTTTGGTCTTTACAGGAACGTATCTTTTCTCATCAAGAGCCCGCAGCTAAAGTGTCAATACTAATAGAAGGCACATAGTCGTTCAAAAGCACACGACCCCGCAGGCGAACTCGGGCACTTCAGCCGAGCCTCGTCTCGAGCATGTCACTTATGTGGTTGTTTGGATGTCGATTGTTGGCCGGATAGTGGAGATACCTGAGGTAATGCGATGTGAAAGACATAGCGGGCTGTGGGTCAGGACATGCTCTCGAGGTGTCTCAAGGAAGGTATTCCGGCGAACTAGAGGTGAGGTTCCCAGATGTCAACTGCAAGCCCTCATGACTGCGGCGTTGCTCGGAAACGAAAGCCCTGTGCTTTGGCGTATCACGTCCGCAGCGCGTCTCGCCGGGCTGTTCTCTTCATATCTGTAGTAGTATAGATGAGTCTCTGGTGGAAGAAGTGAAAATGTTCGTAGAGTTTCGGAAAGGGAATGATCAGGTGGCTGGAACTCCTGTGGGCGCGAAGAAGCCACATGCGAGCGGCGATCATGCCCAATCGAGGGCCAGCGTAAAGTCAATGCTCGAGGTACTCGGTTTTGCACCGACAGCAATGTCCGCTGCTCCAGATGTTCGCAGCAAAGAGGATAAACAAGAACTGCATGTGAATGTTACCATTGCAAGTGGGAAAGTATTTCCGTGCAGCCGGGGAATGAGCTGGGCTCTTCCCTGTCGTGGTTGCTGACTGATGCCGCCCGTTCCCAAGAAGACAAGGAGACCGAAGGCTTCCACATACACCTACACTGGATGTTGGACATGTCGCCGTCGACATATCAAGTGCGATGAGGGCAAGCGTGAGTGACTTGACTACCCATTCATATAGGAGCAGAGGATGACAAAGTTTCCTGTGAAGCAAGTTGCAGTCGCTGCACCAAGGCCGGATTCGAATGCCAGGGATACGACTTCCGATTTGCGGGAAGCGATTCCTCACGAACCTTTCGTCGTCCTGTTTCACAGAGCAGTGCTGCCAGTCGAACACCCGCCTTGAGTGCTACAAAAGTTAACGAGTATCTGGATCACCTAGACAACGCCACGGAGACAACTTATCAAGGACCTTTTTCCGTTCTGGCGTTCGACGCTGAAGACACAGCAGAGGACAGTACAGCACATCCTCTGTCAGAAGTGGCCGATGACGATGTACCGAGCACATCGAAAGCCTGCGGACATAATTCGCAAGATGGACTCATTACGCCACCAGCTGAAGCAACGGATCTTGCAGTAGTCCACCCTCCCAATGCACAATTGAATCTGATACCCAGAGGACTGCGGCCAATGTCCATCTCGCCCAAACAAGGCGAGTTGTTTGAGTACTGGTCGCGCTCTTTATGTCTTCACTTGTCACCACTCTCCGACTCATCGGCCAACCCTTTTCGATACCTATATCCCTCTCTGGCGTTAGAGGGCCTTACAGTGGATCCAGGCGTAGGAGGTGCACGACTGGCGGTGTTTCATGGCATTTGCGGCACTGCTGCATGGAGTCTATCCAAGCTGAAACCAGACGACCAATCTTATCGCACTCTATCAGTCAACCATGACCAGCTCGCGCTCCAGTATATCCAGCAGACTATTGAAAAGCCTGGTGGCATACATGATAGCGCCATTCCAGCCGCGATTATGGCCTGTCTCACGGGAGATATAGTTTCTGGGCGCTTGAACTCATGGGGTCGTCACCTGAGGGGCGGCTTCCGCTGCATGCTAAACGTCCTCGCGCAGCAAAAGACATCAGACAGCACAACATCCTCGCTGTGTCAGCAATATCTGCTTGGAGCGGCATTCGGCAATTTTGGTACTCCATCCGAGGTTCACTCACTGCAGGGCGGTATCTTGAATGAAACACTGTATATCGAGGAGTGTCATGGCATCACTCAATCGCTTTTGATTGCTATCACTGCCACAAACCATCTCGCCGTCTCGGGCAAGCGCCAAAACCCGGTTGCAGTGGACGGTGTAAGAGCGCAATTGCTTCGAAGCTATCCACGGATGACAGGCCGTTTAAGGCAACCTCTTGCCAAAGTTTACTGGTATGCTGCAATGATACATTTTACACGTGCTGTGCTCAGATCAGACGAGACTGGTGATTTGGTTAACATGGCCATCGACAGCCTCGAGCGAGCACAAGAGGCAGGCGAAGGCAATCCTGGGCGTATAATGATGTGGCCTTTGCTCAAAATTGGACCAGAATGCAAAACAAAAGACCTGCGAGTCCGCCTCTCGGCTTGGTGCGAATCGCAGCTAGGTGTCCGCAATATCAAAACATTTCTGGAGAACCTTTCTTCTACCTGGACTTTATCGGAATTACCAATTGCATCGGATACCGCGAACATGTTTCAGGCTCAAATGGAACATGGTTGACCAATGCTAAGGATCACATTATTGTCTAACATGGAAGACCACAAACGATGCTACTTGGTCTCATCACCACGGACCACCAACTTTTTTCGCTCATCAACACCAAGCCAAAACAAATCGGGTCTTGAGTAATGACCTGCAGAGTCGGCAAACGTCTTCGTCTTGGTGACGAGCTGCAAGTCCAAGTCCCCAATGAGCAGAGTCTCATTAGGATGACCGGATTTGCTCAAAATTCGACCGTCTGGTCCGATAATACACGAGCTTCCCCTGTTGGGCGCGCCCATCAGAGGAGAGCCTTTCGTTCCCATCTGGTCGATGCCCTTATCTGTCAGCACTGTCGTGCAGTGCAACACGAAGCTGCCGGATTCCATGGCGTAAGACTGCGAAGCAGTGCGGCAACCTGTATACGATCAGCCAACCTTTCTAGATGCCGATAAGAACAGCCTACCTTCGGTTGACATGGAGTAGAATCCAGGGCTCCCATCAATGAAATCATCAAGGACTGGCCACGCTCCGACGTGGACTTGCTCGCCCTGCGAGCTTGTGTAGTACTTGAGCAGGGGCTGAATATGCTCCCAGCAGGACAAGCCTCCAACGTTTCCGACATCAGTCACTGCAACGACCTTTGCCAAGCACTGGCCCGAGGCATCCCCAAAAATGGTCCGCTCCATATGGGTAGGCTTCATTTTCCTCCTGGACATCTTCAAGTCGCCGTTTTCATCGATCAAGGCTTGTGCGATGTAAACGGACTCCCCGTCCCTCTCCGAGAAGCCGAGAGCCACACTGATCTGGTTCTCCGCAGCAGCAGCACGGATCCTTTGCATCTCGCTGCTGTCAATCTTCAGAGAATTCTCGACATACTTCACGCCGAGATCGAAGTCGACTGGCCGAGACCAGATCCAAGCTGGGTATCTTTCCCTACATTAGCGAGAGACAAGTCCATCGTCAATAGCAGAACCATACCCTGGAATCCACTAAAGTACAAGACACAAGTCAGCATGGGTGGGAAAGATCGTTTGGGCATGACTTACGCATTCTGGGAAAGCGACCAGCTTCGCACCCGCGCCCGCAGCTTCCTTGATGATCGAGATTGTCTTCAGAACACCGCCTATTCATCCAATTATTGACATCAGCATTTGCTGAACACTAATGATAATTCCCCGTCATTCGAACCTTCGAGATCGAGCCAGACAGGTTCATGTTGGGTGACCTGATCGAGTAATTGTTAGTGATTGCTCCTGAGAAGACCAAATGAGACAGTAAGCACATACCGCAACCCTCACGGTCTTTGGACCAGCTGAACCCATAATGTCGTGATTGTGGAGCGGTGGTTGAAATTTTCTTGCGAGGATGCAATTTCTCTTTGTCAATTCTTACGATCTTGAGCAGAAGCGGAAGACACGCGCAGCTTTATGTGATTCCGATTGATTCTTGTCGTTGCACAGCCAGGAAGTGAAGTCGATCCAGGACAAGGGTCGTCGTGTACGGCCCTAACAAGGTTCATACCAAAGCGGCTGTATTCCGTGCAAGAACCCCACCACGAACTTTCCGAGGGGCAAAATCAGAGAGCCTAGATAAGACCCGGACTCCTCTGGTCTATTTCGTCGAGCCCTGCTTTGGGTACTTACCGCCTTGGGCTCAACACTACCGAGCATGGAGCGGTACAAAACCGAGATAACGGACCGTGATAAGCAGTGGTGGACGACAGGAAGAATTATGAACTTTCTCCACCGCTCCAATGCCTGGACTGGTTGGCTGGACCGGACGACACAGCACGAGCGATTCACCTGTCTCCCAAGCAGTGATAGAGTTTGATGGCGTCGAATCCGCCATCATCGACACACGGAAAGGGTCCGCATCACCAAGGTCCAATGAGAATCATGGCGATAATAAGTAGTTATGGCTTCAAAGGCCATGGTTACACAACGTCGGCAACGACAAATCTGGCATCGACAAAATGGCAGAAACACGAACCTTTGAGAATGCTATTCCTCCACATCTGCAGACTGAGCGACTGATTGACCATCAAACACCTAAGGACTATGTCCCACCATTTCCGGCTTACAGCGCAAGATTTCCGAAAGAAGCCAAAGGTCTGGTGATGGCAATCATTGGCGTGCAATTTCGAGGCATGGTCGACTTTGAGGATGTCAATTACCAGAAGCTTGTCCTTCTCGTCTGCATGGGTAATGAGGAGACGAGGCCTCGGTATTGGGAGTCAGCGTCAGTCATCGACAATCGAGGATATACAAACCAAGTTGTCATTCCCTACTGGCAGACTCAAGAAGCATATGAGAATTGGTATCAAGATAGTGGCTTTGGAGCATGGTTTGACAGTCTTGAGCCGAAATCTGGATATGGGTACTTTCTTGAGCTGTTCCTTCCCTCTATCGACCGCTTCGAGACAGTCTTCTCAGATAATGTCGTACCGGAAGGAGCTGCACATATGAGAGAAGGTGTTTCTCGTGAGATTCAACAACATGTCTACTGGGGTTCGATGAGAGATCGATTAGCTGCGGCGCAGACAGATCATCTCGTTGGCAAGAGGGCTTTTCCAAAGTCTGAAGCAGAGCGAGCTGACCAGAAGGCCGATACTCAGAATCGGAGAATACGAGTGCCTGGTAGACCAAACCTGGCTATCATTCGCAGTGGTCAAGACTGGTCGAACACGCTACCCAACGAGCGCAAGCTGTATCTCGAGACTATGCATCCGGTTCTGGTTAAAGGAATGGACTTCCTTCGAGATGAAGGAGAAGAGGTCGGCTGCATCTCAAACCGCTTCATGGACTGCATGCACAAAACAAAACCAGGTGAAATCACGGAGCGCACATTCGGTCTCTCGTACTTCGACGACCTCAAATCATTAGAAGGCTGGAGCAAGCAGCACAAGACTCACCTCAATATTTTCGGCGGGTTCCTCAACTATGCTGCGGAGCTTCAGAATAACGTATCGTTGCGGTTGTTCCACGAGGTCATGGTGCTCAAGCCTGAGCAGCAGCGATTCGAGTATGTTGGATGCCACGATACGTCAGGAATGCTAGCATCTTTGTAGAAAAATTAAGGCAAGCTTTTCATTGGTACTTCACCGGTTGAAGATGGGTATCATAGTCCAGGTGCTGTTGAAGCCTGTATCCACCAAGCGCCATCCTAAATTTCCAAGACAAAAGAGTCTATGGCTGACCAGGCCAGATCTCGTCAGCGATACTTCTCACCAATTGCAACTTCTTCCTCATATCCTCATAACCCAGTGAATTGCCCTCCGCGTGACTCGCGAATCCACATTGCGGCGAGACGCTCAATTGATCGAGTGCTTGTTCGCGAGTTTGCCCAGATCCTTCGGCGATGTAGTCGGCTGCTTTGTAGACTCTGTCAACCATTTCCTTTTGGTTTTCCAATTCCGGGAACTTCGATGTAACGACGCCCACCACGACATTCTTGTTCTTGGGTAAGTACTTGAGAGGCTCGAAACCTCCTGCTCTGGGTGTGTCGTATTCCAGGTAGTACGTTGAGACGTTCAAATCGTTGAATAGTTTCCGGGCAATGGCGTCGTAAGCACCTTCGGAGAAGTGTTTTGATCCCAAGTAGTTGCCACGGCAGAGATGGATACCTAGTTGGAAGTCTCCTGGTCGCTCGAAGCATGCCTAGAAATCACTGAGATCAGTGACTGTCAACCTAAAAAGCTGATTAGGATCCTCACGTTGTAGAATTTGATATAAGCATCAAGTTGCTCATCGGCAGTCTGAAAATTCTCCTTGTCCTCCTTCCAACCCTTCAACATCGCTTCAGAACAGAAGTATGCAAGATTCGGATCATCGACTTGAGCATTCCTCAGACCAGCATCATACAGAATCTTCAGCTCAGTTTGATAAGCTCTGGCAAGATCGGCAAAGTACTCGTCGTCGTTGTTGTATGTGCCCTTAGTATAAGACTTCTTAGGACCATATCGGGAATGATACCATGAAGGAGATGTCAAAGTGAGCTTGATCTTGTGATGTTCCTCTTTCGGTAAAATGCTTTGGAGATACTTCAGCTCAGGCAAGAATGTCGACTTTCCAGTATGTGAAAGCTTTCCAGTAGCCACAGTCACTTGGTTCGGGATGGTCTTCGCATGCATAAAGGACTTGACGTCTGGGGCGTACATGCGGAAAATGGACTGATCGTAGCCACCTTCTCTCAGATTTATCTCTTCCATGCCATTGAGAGTTTCCATAAAAGTTCCCCAGAACTGATGCCGCGAGTATTCGCCATTGGTAATGCTGTGAATTCCGCAGTCTTGTTGGAGCTTGACGACATCGTTGATGGCTTTCTGTTCGACTGGGACTAGATCTTCTGCCTTCTTGGTTCCGTCCGCCACTGCATAACGTGTTTGAACCAGTTCATCCGGACGCAGCAAAGAACCGATGTGCTCGGCCCGGAACGGTGGATTTCTGGGAGGTGCAGCCATAGTGCCGAAGTTTGTGCAGTAGTAATGCGTTCCGTGCTACCTTGGTGGTACAAGAATGCTGAAAGTTCACGAAGAGATACTATGATAAAAGGATGAAGTTTTCTTCTTACCTTCTAGACACCCCGCTCGCACACAGCCCACTTTCGCTTCGGCTCAATGTCAACGGCGAGGTGGATGTCGATGGGTTCCATTTCCTTGCACAAAACCCGGCATTTGATTGGCGAATCAGAAGCGGAGTTGGAACTCTCCAGTGGCGCAGAGTGACCCACTTCCAAAAAGTGTACGCTTGCCGAATATGGACGAAGTACGATTTGGGGATAAATACAAAAGGGTATCTTATGAACAATTAGCAGATGACGCCAATTTCAGTCTTCAGATCTTGAAAGTCATGGTCGGTAGACGTCATGAATCCGTCTGTCATTTACAGAGCCTTGCCCTTCCCAAGCTCTCCGACATGGACTGCGACTTCTCCTTCGAACAAGATCATCGTGTCGTGAACGGCCTCCGCGAGTATCCGGACTTCCATTACAAGGACCACTATGATCGTGTTCCAGCTGGCAAAACTTCTGATGCCTCCGATCAGATCTTGCTGGTCGATATCGCTCTCCTGCAGTCCGCTCTTCGACACTCCAGCCTTTCGGTCCTGATGGTGGATTGAACGGTCGAGCACTCTGCATCGACATGTTGGAGTCTCTGCGAGCTAAAGGACTCAATGAGCTTTGTGGAGTCCACGGGCTAGCAGGCGTTGGAAGCTGTGACACTGCAGTAGCAGCAGGTAGACATGTTTTGATCGTCGGCTTTGGAGGCTCCGTCTGGCATGCAATAGTCCGCTCAGAGCGTCTTGCGATTGGACTGGTTGTGACTTGTATGCTTGCATCGACGGTCTCCGGCTTCGAGACGACGGAGAGTCGCTTCAAATCTTCTGTGCAGTTCTTCTCCTCGCCCAGCTCCCTTTCCAATCTCAATACGGCCATGTTACCCTCTTCCAATCGTCGATCCAAGTATGAATTCTCTGCCCGGATGCCTTTGAGCTCAGAACTGACACGACAAAGCTCCTTCTCAGCATCTTCATGCCTCTTGCTGACCTTCTCGCTGTATTCAGCAAGCTCTATCACCTTCTTTTGATGGTGTTCGCACTCTGCGCTGACGCTGGCGAGTTGTGACTCAAGATCCGACTTGATGCTCATTGATTCAGCTCCCTGGCACTGAGCATGGGTGAGCTGCTGTCTAGCATTCTTCAAGTCTTCTTCCACTGTCGTGAGCTGCGAGCGAAGGTAAAGCACTTTGGCAGTTTCACAGTTGAGCTCCGCAGCGCTTTGTTGCACCTGTCTTTTGGCTTCTACGACTTGCTTCTCTGCATCGACATTAGACGAGCTGCGAAGCTTTGATTCAAGCTCAGAGATCGTGACGTCCCTCTGATTCAGAAGGCATTGTAATTGCAGCGCTTGCTGCGAGGTTGTCGTGGCCGAGGGTACTCCTTGTAATTGTGCCTGCAGCGAGGCGATTGCATGGTCTCGAGCTTGAAGCGTGTTGGCGAGTTGATTTGTGGTCGTTTGCAAGCTTTGTATCACTTTTCGACCGTCCTCCTCATTCTTTCTGAGATGCTTGTGCAACATCTGCACCTCGCCTTCCTTGCCCTGCAATTTCTCGTTGAGCTGATTCACATCACACTTTCTGCTGTATTGCTCATTGAAGAGGCTCTTCTGCAATGCGACTAGTGCCTCGCTCTGCTCAGAGAGACGCGTTTGAAGTCCTGCAAGCTCAGCCTGCTTCTGCTCACTCGCCTGCCGGCTTTGATCTCGCTCTATCTCAAGCGCTGCTAGCTTAATTGTCGTAGCATTTGTTGTCGAAGCTTGAAGTGCATTGTCTCGTTGAAGCGCCCTCAATTCGACCTGAGTCGCTTCAAGTTGCTCTCTGAAGCTGTACTTCTCATGGATCAACTTTGCGATCTGCTGATTCTTGGAGGCGACAACCTGACAGTTGCGCTGCACCACGACGGCAAGCGCATCACGTCCAAGCTCAGCAAGTCTCTGCCTGTCGTACAGTCCCACGTTGGCTTCCAGAAGACGAGCTTTCTCCTCCTTCGCGCGATCTATGTCTGACTGCAGCTCGTTCTTGTCTCTGGCAAGAGCGTCTACCGACTCTTGCCAATGCTCATCGCACTCCGCGAGCTGCTCTATCAAGAAGGTCTCAAAGTCAGTCTCAAGATCTGCAGTGGCAGTCTGAACGGCGGTAATGCGAGTCTTGTCCTTACGCAGCAATTCGTATTCGTGCTGCTGCTTCAATTCTTCGATGTTGTGGGCCAGCTTCTGCTTCTCATCTGCCTTGATTCGCAGCTTACTTGTGAGGTCCTCAACTTGTTGTCGTAGCTCCGCCGTGCCCCTTTCGTGCTCTTCCTTCTGCTTCTGCAGCTGTGAGGTTCGGGTGGCTTCGTTCCTACGAAGATTGGTCATGGCATTGTCCTTCTCACGTTTCACTCGGGCCATTTCATCTTCCAGCAGTTTCTGGCTTGCTTGCAGAACATTGAGCTCTCGAAGTCGTTGTTGGCTCAGACTAGCCTGGCCTCTCAATGAAGAGATAGAGTGCTGTAGCTTGACGATTTCCTCATCCTTCTCCCGAAGCACTTCTTCCGATTCCGCAGCAGATACTCTATTCTGTTGACGCAAGTCAAGCAATTCTGTATCTTTCGCAGACATCATCCTTGCATGATCGCTAATGACCCTCTCTTTTGCCTTCACGTCAGTCTCGATCCTATCTTTGAGATCTGCCCACTCTGCCTTCTCTTGTTCGAGGTCTGAGATCGCGGTCTTGGCGGACGCCAATTGCACCTTGATCGTTTCAATACTCTTCAGACTTGCCTTCGACTTTGCGTCAAGTGCTTTATTGTCCTGGTCAAGACTCTCATTCCGCGAAGTCAACTCATTTGACTCCTTCGTGAGTTTCGAGATGTCAAGCTGGAGTCTATCACAGTATTGTGCTGCCTCTTCATATTCCCTAATCGTGGTATCTCGCTGCTTGATCGCAGCCTCTCGCTCGATGATGATAGACTCCTTCGATGCAAGATCTCGCCTAAGGTCTTCGACCTCGCGCACAAGAGAATCGCTCGCCGCAGCCGTTGACTCCAGTGCGGTGATCTTCGCCTCCTGGGACCTGTTTTGCTCAACGAGATTCCGGTGCTCCTTCGCGAGCACTTCAGCCGACGCTATTTGTGCATCAGCGAGGTTGTTCTCGAGGGCTCCAATCTTCTGCTCATGCTGTTCGCTCTCAGTCACCATCTTGACAAGTGATCGTCGGCAACGCATTAGCATCTTGCAATTCTGATTCAAGAGACCATTTGGATCTAATCTCCGAATCTCTAGAGTTTGACTCTCTCCATTTGACAACAACTGGTCCGAGAGATCTTTAAGTACGACTCTGGCCTCTTGTGCCGGTGTTGTGGGAGATGAAGGTCGCGACCGGACACACCGTCTATCGATCGAAGACACTGTGTCGCTCAGGCGCCGCTTCTTCTTTGGAACATCAGAAGTACGATCTTGCTGTGGCCCGTCGGGAGCAGGTAAGCGCTGAAATGGCTCCTTGACTTTGGTCGATGACACCTTGTTTGAAGTAGATGCGGTCATCGAAGACCCATCTCTGTTCGTTTCTAATTCTGACCCAGCGGTAGATTTGATTGAAGACCTTCTGTCATACACTTCATGGTCTGCAGGTCGCGAAGCACGTCTGACAGGCTGTGCACTCTCGACTTTAGTCAGGTCCACAACCTGTTGCGGTGGTTTGATCTTCGTGTTCGACACTGGACCAAGCGGCGGCCTGTTGGCTGTGGTCTTCGTTCCGGCTCCATGGACAGTGGTTTTCGCCCGTTTCATTATCTTGACGTCCGTGGATGATCTAGGTGCCGCATTAATCGAGATACCTGGCTTGGCTCTCTGCTGCTCATTGCTCTTGGCCGTCAACTTCTTCGTCCTTGCTTCGTCCAGTTTCAATGGCCTTCGTGCCTGTTGCAATTCAGGCGTAACTGTCATGGCTGAGGAAGTCCAAGAGTTGGCATTGCACACCACTCGAAAGGGAAATCAAACGCATATAGAGCAAGTTTATCTTTGGTGTATAATGTTTGTCTAGAGCGCAGACAAGAGTCGAAGAGTGCTCGCTGTCGAAAAGTTTCGATATCTGGCCGCTTCCAGGTTCGCTATTTCGTGCAACAACGCGTCTCGCGTGGCAGCCGCATGCAGAACGTCGTACTGGAAAGCAGTGGGGAAAGTGCAAGCTGATAAGGAATGTGACCAAATGTGCAGAGGGAATTCTGGTGAAAACGAAGGAAAGGAGCGTATACTTTACAAAATCAGAAGACAGCAGAATGCAGCAGAACACAGAGCCTGTGAATTCTTCGTTGGTGTTCTGCACGCGCCCGCAGTTGACTGGAAAATGATACATCTCAAATTGGATTGAGCTCTGAACTTTGACCCCTGTGTCGCCACGGAATCCTTGCGAAGCGACAGAGGAACGCATAATGCCTGTATTGTTGTTGTTGCGGAGAGCAAGAACACACCAGCAACAATGGGAACACGATAGACAGGTTTCTTTCGAAGAGATGAAGTGGTTGGGAGCTGTTGTCGTGATTCTCGTGCTGCAGATGCCGAACCACTCTTTGGAGCGCGCCCGGCAATCGCCAAGGATCATGGCGGCCATCGGTTCCTGCCGTTGTTTAGGCTTCTGGACCGAGCTCCGATCGACCAGGTGGACCAGGTGAACTTCTCTCACGAACATGCCCGCGAAGCGTATAGCAACACATATGATAGCGTCTCGACGATCAACACCTTTTCTTTGGCGAGGAAGCTGGGAACTGTTTGGAGAGATAGCGCAATCAAGAGCTAAGCACAATCGTGGTCATCCTTCTGCAAGTCCATCCCTTTGCCGCCCGCTGGATTAGGAAGGCATTTTCATTGCAAAATAGCGCCAACTCAATCGCGCTACGCGTGGGTTCTTGAACTACTCGGTAAGCGTCCTATAGATAGCATTCGCAGGGGTTTGCACTAATAGATATCCTTATATAGCTCTACTCTTATACTTCTTACCCGACTATAAGACCTCTTTATATAGTATCTCTTTCTTTATAGAACAACTAATCTTCTATATATAGTTACTAGTCGATAGTATACTCTCTAACTCTCGAGAGGTTATCGATAAGCTAGATTTTAATGCTACAATAGTATTTAACGACGTTATAAGCAATATAGGCGACTCGAGTATAGCTCGTATAGTTAGTAAGGGCGTAACTAGTATAGATAAAGAGGTAGAATATAATGTATTAGAAGAGTCTAAAGTAGAAGAGGCTATTAAAAATCCGGATACTATATAGGCTCTAAAGAAGAAGCAGAAAGTAACCTAGTTAACGCTAGAGACTACGCTAGTAATATCTAATCTAGAAGGTTATA
>AWYD02000166.1:0-25908 GCA_000504365.2 Pseudocercospora pini-densiflorae CBS 125139
ATACCTTAAATTAAGCGATATTACTATACTATACCTAATCTTTAGCTTTATATTAGCGATAGCGAGGTAGAGGGTAGTAAGGTACGAGAGGGAACGCGTAGTTTATTTACTAAGATTCAAAACAGTAAGAAAGACTAACATTAGAATCCGGCGTACGTAATCTCCGGTTCCGGGTGGATCCACCTTGTCCTCCTTATGTGCATCACCGAGCCGGCAGCGAAGACGTCTTGGTGTGTCGCCTCAAAGAAGCAAGGCATGTTCGTGAAAGAGCTCGTATACTTGTGTTCAGATCAATGATAGCATCCCTCCAGCACTCCATCTCATTACGCTGACAATCGTCTAGGAATTTACAGATTCAGACTGCTCACAGTCCACCGTTCCCAGGCCACTGAATACAAGTTAATACGAACATTTCATCAATCTTTGCATATGACTAAGTCATACATTAGCCGAGAAGACCACACTGCTAGGGCCTGAGGAGCGTACTTGGCATGAGCAATCAAGATGCTGTAGTCGGACATTCTCAGCGTTAAAGCATTGCCACATGCACAGCCACCACTTCTCGGGCCTTCCCAACCTGCTTCGACCAGGCCTACAGACTGCTGCGCGATTTGTCCAAGTGCTGCCACTACACTCTGCTACCATGCACTCCCATGCCCTTCATCAGCAAGATGCTCATAATCCTCACTGAATCGCACAGAAGCCGTCATGGTTCTTAGGCTTCGGAACGACTCTTCCCTGCAAGAGCAGATCCCGCTCATTATTCCGATAACTGCAACCCATCCTCTCCTCCTCAGAAGCATCCCTCGGTCTGCGCAGATTGATCGAAGTGCTAACCAGCCTAGTCTCTACCCTCACGACTGAGTTATCCGGCCTGTTGAATGCGAACGTCCTCAAAGCTCCTCTTTCCAACGAAGTTCGAGGTGACGTCCGCCCTGCTTCTCCGGCACCTGCGTGTAAAATCCTCGCCCTGAGCTCCGGCCAAGTTCGTTCACACAATACGATACGGTCCTGGTCACTGGTCGGAGATGGGAAGAACCAAGAGAACCAGGACGCGGCGTTATCGTTGCTGAATTGGCCGCGCTCTGCCTGCCATAATTCTTTGATGGCCGACTGGAAGTCTTCGAAAGATGCATCAGGAAGAAGTGAAATCCTGCGATATTTGCGTGGCGTGTAGCTTGACCGGTCCCCAGTTCTGGTGTAGAAGAGGGCGATATGTACGACGTGTTTTACGTCGTCGCGGCAGATCCTTGAGGAATGAGTCGGTCCACATGGCGCTGTTGTATCATCTGTCGCTTCATCGTATGATGGTAGCCGATCGCCGTCTTTAGTCGCCATGATACCTTTTGAACCCTTCAAATCGCGTAGTGAACAGTTCTCTAGCGCGAAGTATTCGCCGGAAGAAAAGTGAAATCGCGAAAAGGCTGTGCGCTGCAGCCTGACAGCATACTTTCTGGCAAAGCTCTACCAGCTTACCACGGCCTCGTTGATGAATGGCCGGGTACCGTAGTAGAGTTGTAGCTTGTAGCTTGAAGTTCGTCGCCACACACACCACAATCCACAAATTTTCATTCTGCTCGTATCTAGTTCTTGAGATTGAATTTACAACATCTAGTACCTCCTGTCACGGGCACAGAGAAAGACCATCTCACCAAGCCTTGGCATCACATGAAGGGTTACGTCTTAGGGTTGAGGTCATCGAGAAAATACCGATTTGTAGATACGAGCTTGTGAGTCGGTGAGTACGTGCTTTGCTGTGTTTAATCAATGTTTGCACGTTTTGAGCTTGGTATCTCCAACTCTGCGGTGGTGGTGATGATAAAGTCGAATTCTGACAAACGGCAAAAAGCCCGTTTTAAAAAAGTTGGGTGTCACCTGTAACAGATGTCGCCTACATTTAGGGTAGAATCATGACCACGACTTCGGTGATGCATCAAAAGATGTACATCACGCCGACAGAATGAAGAACAGTCTTAATTTATCATCGCATTTGTTGTAGGAGTTTGTTCATTCAATAGTCGGGCTCCGAGCTCTACTATGATACATGATACTCCCACCCGAGCCCGACCGCACCGAGACCAGCTCGTGCTTCAATGCTTATGATACACGCTCTTTATTCATTGCCGACCCTTGCGGAACTGAGCCACCGATACTTTGACCGAAGGATCCTCCTCACCGACCGAGTTGCGACCCCCGAGGTGAGACAGATTCGTCACATCGTGAACTCTTGCTCCAATGCTGCCCATGTCTGGCCGCTCTTCATCACTCAATTCGTCCTCCTTGCGAGCGACGTGCTTCGCCATGATGTCGACGATGGCGAACTCGCCTTGGGCACGGCGGGTCTCCATCTGCGGAGGGAAGAATATCAATTAGCATGTGCGCCATCATGATCTTGCCTTTATTCAATGACACCTACCCAGTTCTCGTACTCGATCCACCACCAGCTGTGTGTTGTTCCGTCTTGACCCTTGAAACCTGCGATTCCGTCCTTACCATTCCGCTTCGCCCAAGGCTTGTCCACGATGTAGTGTAAGCACACAATGCTTTGCTCGCGCCAGATGTTCTTGTGGCGATACGCCATGGTCTTGACACCATTGTACTTCCAGCTGAGGCTCATCCATCGATTGCGGAAGAAGTGTACCATGAAGTCCTGGTCCGGGAACTTGAACGAGCCGAGCAGGTCGGTGGTCATAAAGAAGTCGAGCATGTCGTTCCAGAGCTCTTGGCGCGGATGGAAGACGAACATGCCGCTGTTGAACAAGTGGTAGGTATCAGGACTCCCAGGCTTGACTGTCTTTGACTTGGCAAGAGCTTTGGGATGAGTCTGGTGTGTCAAGGCGCAATTATCTCTAGTGTAACTGGCCGGAGTCCATGGCATCTTGTCGGGACTGCACACACAGTCGTGGACGGCAGCAATGGAGTTGAGAGGAAGCTCTGCCGCATCCTCAAAGACAGCATCCATATTTCCGAAGAGCACCATATCGGCATCGAGGTAGCACAAAATCTCAAATCCCTCGTTGTATGTTTCGAAGACACGGAGCTTAGTCCAGGTGTCGGTGAACCGATCGACCGCAACATTGAGCTGATGACGTGCTGGCGGTATTAACAGATCGCACTTGCGGAGAATCAAATTAGACCGGTCAGCTTCAAGCTCAAGCGCCTTGACTGCAGTGGCCGAAAGAGAAGCTGTATACAGGACGACCAATGGATACTTTGATCCCTGCTCTCGTAGTGTATGGGCCAGCAAAACGACGCCAGCAAGGTAGTTGGCTTTGGTAATGAGAGTGATGTATCCGCGGGTTTGAATTGGCGCTGGTCTGCCGTCTTCGCTGTCGCTGAGCAAGGAGTCGTGTCGGGCCATGTCTTGCGAGATTTCTTTTCGTCAAGGGGTGGTGAAAGGAGTGTACAGGAGAGCAGTGTTGTCTATACCGCCTGACTGCGGATGAAGCTTCTTGTCGTTGGAGCTGTCTGCTGTTCTGATATCTGGCAAGGAGCGTGGGTGTTTGCTGCTGTTTGTGGTTGGGTGCTTTGTGTATGAAGTTGTCTCCAGGACGCGAAAGAGAGTTGAAAGAAGAGAATGGAGTTGATGTGCCGTTGTTCAAGCAGCCATCTTGACAGCGAATGCCAGCTGTGATGAAGCCTGGGTGCTTGCCCTTACGTGTATCTCCTGTGATGTGCCAGTGTACGCCTTCATAGAAGTTCTTGGATCGCTGAAAAGCTGTGTCCGCCGCGGCAGTCGTCAACTATGCCAAGAGCCAGATGGCAGGAAAGAGCAGCGCGGCAGAGCGACTGCTCCAGCACGCCGGACGCCGAAGATAGATGTGCCGAAGTGGATGGGCCGGTTGCTGGTGCCGCCGTGTTGTTGTTGTCGGTGGTTGAGAGAGGGTGTGGAAGCGCATTGAAGCATGACACACATCCTCAAATATTCCTGCCACTAGTTGCGCGTGACCATTGCGGCTACTGCCGGAGTGAAGTCGTGAGTACTCGAGGAAGGCGCGAGTCCCATACACTTCTGGTACTCTGAAACAAGAGTCAGGCCGGTAACAAGTGTCTGCTCCTCTTGCATACTCCGTCACATCGTGCTGGTCTCATTAGCGACCCCATCGTTGGGACTAGAATCAGGAGAATGCTGTCTACGTTTTCGTCACATGAAGAAGGACGGAACCTGGGCCCTGGAATTCTGTCATAACAGATACTGGACTCTTTGTGTCATAGCAGAAGCACTCACTGTTGTTGATTCAGTCTGCGGCCCACAGTCTGTGGCACAAACGTAGCGGTGTACTGCTCAAATCCTGGTCTTCGGACACACAGCCCGAGCGCTATGCAAAGCACAGAGGAGATAAGGCTGTGCATTCATGGTTGGAATTGCTCCGCGAGCGTCACTCCCTGGTGATAAACACTGCAAGGTCGGTCAGTAAGCCCAGACTACGTAGCCGCTATCAAAGCTAGGCTCGAGTGATCGACACAGCACCCAAGAGTTGTCCCACGTTTACCAATGTTCTCGCATTCAATTGCTCTTATAATGATCTATACATCTTAACGCCCTCTCGGATGTCCATTTGCTTTCCCAGCTTCCGGTTCGTCATCATCGCTCATAAGTCCTTCAAGCTCAAACTCCTGAGCATCGGCCGCCTGTCTGTCGGTCGCATTTGGAATTCTGGCGTGTCCATTCGCTCTTGGTCTTTCCTCGTCGCCAAGTTTCACTGGTCCTTTGCCATTTGTCGGCGAATTGCTGTATGATGAGTAAAGGTGGAGTAGCATGAGTACGACTGAGACCATGTCAGTATGTCAATGCGACATTCGGTACGCGCCAACTTACATAAGAAGAGCAAGAATGAAATGCTGTAAAGAATCAGAATGTACGACACATGAGTGACGCCCGCGTCAGACAGAAGCTTCATTTGCTCCTCAATTGCACCCATGAAGAGGAAGCCAGAAGCGTAAAGGAAGAATGGTGTCAGGTACTGGAAGCTGTTGATCTCAGCATCCACATCGCCTCCTTCCGGTCCGACCAGTGTATTGCGGTCCTTGAGCACAAACGCAATTTCGATGATCCTGGCACCACCAGCGCTCATTAGCGTGTAGCCAAAGGTGGAGTGCACATGGGTGCTGAGCATCAACTCTTGGGGGTGTGCACTCATGGCCCAGCCTGTGAAGATGATGACAATTGCTGGAATGAGGTTTCGCTTCGGTCGTCCTTGTCGGTCTCGGGACAGCCAGATACCAACCAGTCCTGCGGCCCACCAGATAATGCCCATACTTGTGTGCTGCAAGTCATTCTTGACCCACGGCTGTCCCCATCTGTGTTCGGTGAAAGTGTTCACACATCCCCACAGCGCGATGATCAAGCTGTCATAGAACTCTTGACTCCTTCCTGTTCGTGCAAGGAATGCTTGACCGTTCAACAACATGATAGTCAAGACGATACCATAAGCGATGAATGCTGAGCCCATGATGAAGTGAGCCAAACATTGTCCAAGGTGGTCGCCCTGACAAAAGCCTTGCGATGCTATCCCACCGAAGAGAAACTGCACCCATATTGCCACAGGCATAATGCCACCAAGAATACCATGTCCTCTGACCAACTGCTTGCGTACAAGTCCAAGAAACCCTCTTTCGATGTGCATCTTCAGGTAGATACCAATACCGACCTGCACAATCATCATGAGCATGAGGATATTCGCAAACTTGGCGTGCACATTAGGACCAAACTGTCTGCCCTTGTGCGCATGTCCCAGGAAGTATCCAGGTATCGCAATAGCTGTTGCTGCTATTTGTACAGGTACGTGCCATCTTGATCGCACAAGTCCAAGAACCATTCCTGTGGGATAGAGGATACCCCACGCGAAGCACTGTATCAGAATGTGTGCCCATAGTGTGCTGTCAATTGGTGCTGCTGAAACCGCCTCGCCTTCTGGAATCTCGTCATGTCCTCCATGCGCATATGCTACGCCTGCGTAAAGGAGGGCAGTGGCTGCTGCTATTGCTGTCGACGGTCTCGTTCGGAAGGTGGCCATCGTGTCGCAAGGCTGATATCGGATGGGGTTCGAGTGTTAGCTGTTGGCTATGGTCGCCCGTGGATGAGCGCAGCTGGTCTGAACTTGAGCTGCGGCCTCGCCAGGTTGGAAGCGTGAAACCGAGATGGGAGGCAAGATTGATCTGTTCTCGATCGAAAGTGGTAAGCAATGAAGGACCCCTGTCCGGAAGTCGGCCCGAGAATCTTCCGGCTACGCGTCTTACAGACCTCCACGCGTCTTTCATTGATCGAAGCTCCACTATGAAATAGATCCATACCAAAGGACAACATGTCTTCACAAGGCGAACTCAAGACAGAGCCTCCATCCTCGGAAGCACCACTACCAAGCTCTCCATCACCGTCCAAGGCAGAAAACGAAGTTCAAGCAGGAAAACAAGACGGAGCCAATGCATCACCAGATATCGATTCCACAACCTCATCAATAGATGATACAAGCAAAAATCGCAAAATCGACGACAATACCTCTCCAACCAAAGACAAGGACACTTCACAACCCACAACAACCACCAAAACCCCCACTCTCTCAAAATCCCAAACCGACCTCATCACCAAACGCAAAACCCTGGAATCTCAGCTCAAATCCCGCCAAGCAGAAAAATCTCTCCTCGTATCAAAATCAACTCTCCCATCAGGTCTCCCAATGCCCGAAGATTGGACCCAAGACCAAAAATCCAAAGCAGCTCTGGAAACAGCCCAAGGTCGCATTAAAGAACATATTGCTTTACTTCATTCTTACAATGAGATCAAAGATATAGGATTAGGACTTTTGGGGATGTTGGCGGAGGGTAGAGGGGTTAGAGTTAAGGATTTGATGGGGGAGTTTGAGATGGGGGAGAAGGATTAATGCCAAAGGAAAGAGGGATGGAGAAGGAAGGGTTCGCTTGTTGTAATTTTATGTGGTATGATTAATGATGTGATGAGGTGTATGATAATGAATGTGCGCTGGAGTAGTGTTTGTGGCTCAGGATAACGAGATGAGAATGGCGAAATGTAAAGTCTCGCAGAGCATGTAATATCTTCTCAAACGACATCTACGAACGCGACACGAGCACGCGCAAAAGTGGTATCCAATCCAACTCAGACCAGGATTTCAATCAGAATCCTATCCAAGTTCAAATTCAGCGCGCTTCCTAGCCTCGCATGTGTTCCTCCAACCCCAAAACCGAGGCACATCCCAGACTTTAACAATACTCATGCGCTGCCAAGTCTGCCGCTGCCGCCCGGCGCCTATTATACTAACACAGCGCCCTCTCGCTCGCTTCCGTAACGTTCCCAGTGGTATAAACAAAGCAAAAACACAGAACGACTCCCGCAGCCCTTTCGCGGTCCCGTTCTACCGCCGCCACCTTATCATACTCCATACGTATACTTCGTAGCCGCCAATCTTCGCCTCTTGAATGTTGAAGGCGTGCTGGCTGCTTAGAGAGGATCGACGCTCATGCCGGCGGTGCCCAGGCCCTCCATGCTGAAATGGGAGCCCGGGACGGCGAACTTGGTAAAGTCGTCGTCCATCACGATGCCGCTATCATCGATGTCAGTCTCTTGGGACTGCTGAAGCTGGGATTTTGAGCCAGCTGTCTGTAGTTGAGGGTGAAATGGCAGACCGTGAGCTTGCGACTGCCGCTGCTGAGGTGCAAAGTTTTGCTGTTGTGAATCTGCCATGAACAGTGATTGCTGAGTGGCATCGTTGCCATTTCCTGGTGCACCGGGGCCCATGCTGCTCATTCGGCTTCCGCTGTGGCTGCGTTGGCCATTCTCCAGCGTCGGCGATTGGTACATGTTGCCACCGTTCGGCGTCACTTCTCCTTCGACCGGCTCGAGGAACCCACCCATCTCCGCAAGCCACAGTGCCATCTCGTCAACGAACATCTTCAGCACCCACCAGTAGCTGTATGACAAACCGCCGACGATGGTAATGTCTCGAATCGCTGCCGTGCCGATGGCTGATATGCAGTGCAGGATTGTCCGAGCCGGCGCATTCGGGAAGCGCGCGGGCAGCGAAGAGATGAATGCTGACCATCGATCCAATACATTCTCTGCCGATACCTGGGATGGACCATTTCTCGAAGGTGGTGCGGTCTGGTTCTGGAGATATGCTGCAAAGTCGCCGTTTGTAGGCTCAAAGTTGTAAAAGGACGCATCCTCAAAGTTGGGTGCTGAGATTGGTTCGAGAAGATTTCGCATTTCGGTAGTCATGATTCGGTGAACTTCTTCGTATCCACAGTCTGGGAGTTCAGCCTCCATAACGCGCTTTGGGTTGACCATAGTTGACCACTCTTGCCACATCTGCTCTCTATTTTGGTCGATCGTGAGCAGGTTTGCTGCCGCGTGAGCCGACTGATTCACCCTGATAAGGCGATGCAGAAGCCCAGCGAAAATGGTTGCAGGCCGAAGCTTCGCGTCCAGGACATGTGGGGGCTGATTTGCAAAGGTCTTCGCGATGTGACCGTGTAGTGTCGTTGAAATGTTGCTCAAAATATTAATGACAACAGCAGGTGCTGCCTGTAGTGTCAGTCGACTAACGAAGCGCACCATCGTCCTGTACATGACCAGATCGCACTGTTCTATCCAAGGGGCCAGATTTTTGTGCGTGAACAACTTTTGTACAGGAACCGTAAGAGTGCCGTGGAATGATGTGTACAGTCGGAAGAACTGTTTCTCTTTGCAAAATCGTATGCTGTCAATTAGTGAGGTGCAGTGAGTTCTGTACAAGGCTGCCAAAGCCTCTGCGGTGTCCACATCGGTGCGCTCTGGTAGATGAGGTTGTATGGGTGGTAGATTGACAGGTTCGTTCTCGGTAAACATTGGGATGTTGCTCGACGGGAACCGGAGCGTATGCGTATATGTCATGGCGGTCGCTGTGCCCCGTTCGTAACCACGAATTTCGGGATAGAGGAAGGACTTTCCTTTTGATGCTGGACCGCGAGGCGTGGGAGGGAGTGCTGATTGAAGATCGAAGGCGCCATCGGTGGTCGGGAATGCGGCGGTGTCGGCTTGCAAGCGAGGAATGTTGTTGAAGTCGATTTGCTGCGTACTCGAGGATTGCGATCGTTGTCGGCTGTCCATTTGGAGCTGACTGCCTTGCCATGCTGGGGGTCCATTTGGTTGCTCCTCTTCGAGTGCAAGATCTACATAGTGGTACTTGCTCTCACCTCGTACACCCAATCGACGAGTCTGGATTCCTGGAAAGATCACTCGAACTAATTTGCCGAAAGAAGCTGGATTGAGTGGGACAACTCTCTCAGTACCACAACGGGTGGCATATTGAGAGTAGACTCGGTTTCGAGGCACAGAAGTTTTAGCCGGTTTGCATACAGCCCGAAGCCTAGAAATGGTTAGCAAGGCGAACGTTTCGCACAGCACAAGAGCTCTCTCACCAGAGCATGGCAAAGAGCTGCTTCGTCTTCTCAGCCATTGGCGTGCGCTCCTTCTGAATGACTTCTTGAGCTACCTCTCGCAGCGGCCGACCCTCGTTCTTAGCAAGCATCTCACGCAGTTCCTTGTCATTGGTCGCAGTAACAGCAGAACCTTTCCTCCTCTTGTCTTCGTGAAGATCGGCAGCAGCAGCTATCGGTACGGATCCCATTCTATGATGACCCGGAAAATGCATATCCTGCTGCATGTATGGCGAATCGTGAGCCGTGTACTGCGGTGGCATGGGAAATTGGACGGGCTGCGCATGAGGGTGGCCATGATGCGGTTGCTGTATTGGTTGCGCTGCTTCATATTGTGGCATGGCTTGCGGTGCCATGCTTGCTTGATACTGCAGCAGGACAGCCTCGGGCTCGTGGGTCATATATGCGGCATGGCCAGCTTTTGCATCATGCGCCGGTGGGCCATTGTGATGGGAAGTGGCGCTGGTAGTAGATGCCCGCGATTCGGGTCGCTGGCTATTGCGAGCCGACATGTGTAAATGTATGAATGTATCGAGGTTGTTTACACGATTGTTGATGTTGATGTCGGGGCAATGTTATGATCTCGCTACTTCTGGATGTGGCTGGTCAGCGAGGTGCTCCGACGCCCAACTTCATGCTGGTACCCAGCCGCGAGTCTCTTCACAGTTCAGATGTGTGAGAATAGTAGGGAGTAGTACCTGTAGGAGGAGACGGCATATAGGCTGTGGAATGCTAGGTACAAGCGAGCCGGGTTGCGATTGTTTTTCCAGATCGGGTCCAGGCGATGGGCTGCGTCGCGGGCGATGAGGTCGGCGCAGACGGACTCGAGGTTGCTGCTGTGGTTAGTACGGCGCCGCTGCCGAGTGGTGGTGAAGATGGTCGGCGGAGTAGTCGTCGGCGGTGCGAGGTGGTGAGAGGCGGAAGTCCAGATGAAACTCGCTGTGTTGATTACATCAAAACAAGACGTCCGCCGGGACGGCAACGAGATGCAGCTCTGTTCTCTTGGCAAAGCCTGAGGCTTTCACTTTCGCCGCTATAGCCCGCCGTAGTCGCATTCACAACTTGGAACAGCGTGCTTCTGATCATTTGCGAGTGATTGGGACGTTCACGAGTAGTTTGCAGAGATCTTGCCAATTGATTGCTTGTGCCTAGTCGTGCCTTCCTGCGTGCCATCAACACCATCAAACAGTAAATCCGATCTTGTTGATCTGTACTTCAGCCACATCTTCAACGATACGCGATCAGCACAACAAGTCCCCACCCACCCGCACAAAGCCTGCAACGTCACAATTCCAAGGGTGCTTCCAAGCTTGCTCTGCTTCCTTTCCGACTTCCAATTACCACCTGTCAATTGCACCTTATCCGCTTGGAACACACTCGGAGAGAACATTAACAGCTTCAGAGCACATTGCGCATACCACACTCCAAACCACCACCATGTCAGGAAACGCATCGGGCTCCGTCCAGGAGCGGTATGTCTTCTCAACATAATCGGTCTGGCGGCTGGCGCTGAGCAAGCGCTGATAATGACTCCAGGGCTCAATACCACCTCTCACAGCTCGACAAGGAGGTAAGATAGCACTCTTTATGATATGCGATGCCTTTAATCGCAAACTAATTATGTTCACAGCTCTCCAAATACCCAGCCCTCAACAACTTCGAGCAGCAGACCAGCGTCCCAAAGGTCTACGTAGTCCTCGGACTCGGCGCCCTCTACTTCTTCCTCGTCTTCTTTAACATTGCCGGCGAGTTCTTGGTCAACACTGCTGGTTTCGCTCTTCCGGCATACTACTCTCTCGATGCGCTGTTCAGCAGCAACAAGGCCGATGACTCTCAGTGGCTCACAGTAAGTGGATGCCTAGGTATGCGCAATGGTCCCGCTCTAACTGAGCTCTTTAGTACTGGGTTGTCTACGCCTTCTTGACCGTCCTCGAGTCTGCCGTGAATGCTGTCTACTGGTTCCCATTCTACTACACATTCAAGTTCATCCTTGTCCTCTGGATGGCTCTCCCACAAACTGGGTAAGTCCTGCGCATGGTCATTAATGGGGCCTCAGTACCGAAAGCATTACCCAATCTATCGCTAGGCGCTATGCTCACGCTGCGACGCTGTCCATGCAATGCATATTTCGATGCAAGATCACCTTGCTAACGTTTGGCAGTGGCGCTCAAGTTGTCTTCCGCTCCCTCCTCCAGCCACTCTTCGCCCGCTTCTTCAACGAGGATGCGTCTGCCACTCTCAAGAGCAAGGTCAACGCTGCCAAGGCCCAGTAAAGTGATTCAAATGAGCACTTGACCCGTCGATGAGCCAGGATTTAGGCAAATGGTAATGGAATGCACAAGCTTTGCTTTGGAGTTCAAGGAAGAGCGAGTATGATAACATATGGCGTTGTACGTTATGGAGCGTTGCATGAGCGCTTCTGTGAGGACTTAGTCGGGACTGGGCTTTGTTGCCCCATCTCGTGCTTCGCGCTTCAATGTGATGAGGGGAGTTCGTGGTAGCATTCCAATCTGCTTTAGCAGTTTGGCATATGCTAGGATGATAGACTGTGGTAGGATAAGCGACGATATGAGAGACTTTATCCACCTATCTTGGGACGCAAGCCGCACTGAGTATCAAACTGACAAGTGACTTAGGACGCTTGCCCAACAGCAGCGCTGGCAGGAAAATCCAATAGGTGACTTGGGTTCCACAGATATCACACAGCATTGCGAGCGAATATTGTTGTTGCAATGCCGCGAAAGTATGGCACCTGTCGTGGTGCCAAGCCTTCACCCCTCCAGCCGACCTGTGCTGGCTTTCTCTACGCAAGTACGAACACCAGCGCCTCGAATCGCAACAGCTCCAAACATACAAACAGGCGACCTTGCGGCACGGGAAGAGCCAGACTGTTCGGTAACTCCGCCGAAAGCGCTTTGAACTCCTCAGCAGAGGTGGTGAGATACCACGTCATGCTATTGATGCTTACCCTTGCGTGAACGCCTTAGAAGCAGCCACCTCCTGTTCCGTCCTCTCATCTTCGCTACAACTTATTCCTTAAGAAGGAGCATATGGACTACACTTTGGATTAGACTCCTCGACAGCGCCGAGTTCGGAAGCGATTCAGAAGCGTAAGAGCAGGAAGACGAACGACGTAGGGAGCATCAAGGAGGACACTGAATAAGAGACGCACACACACCACTACAGCATGCAGATGTGCTACGCTCGGCTATGGAAAAAGCAGTAGAGATCACTCGCAACCAAATCACTCACAACCCTGTGACTCTGAAGCTGAGGCACATTTGCCCGCCTCCCTTAACATCAATGAGGACCAACCGCAAAGAGAGCTCCTTCGGTCGGGCCACTTCTACTCATCGCTGACAGGAAGCAGTAGCTTCGATTGTGAAGACGACATGATCAACGAGTCTTTGCAGTCCAGACGATCGATTTGGAGCTAGGACCAGACCAAGGCATCATTATACTGACCCAGTGACCTCCATTTTACGAGCGGGAACGATAGACTGAATATGCTCCAGTCCTGCCACGCTCGCGATTCGGTTGTATGCAATTCAATGAAATTGAGCTTCGAAGTTGACTAGTGAGCACAGAGCAGGCAACTCAATGTCGAGAGTGGAGGCAGTCCGCATTCCATCAGCAGCCTGGAGGATCCAGTAGCCGCCCGCGATCGGGTATCACCTTGACCCAAGAAGCATATAATATGCAGCACAGTGAGACGATGGTATATCCCCCGAAGGACCGTCGCGACGACTACGAAGGCGCAAGTCGTAAGTAAAATCCACTTACAGCAATATCGGAGCGTAGTATGCGATCATGTGCAATACAAAACATTGCCTGAAAGCAGCGAACGTCTCCATAAGGCTGCATTGCGGATGATGCGTATCACGCCATGGCGTGACGGTGAGAAGCCCGAGAGCTCAGCGCCAGCAAAGTCCAGTCGCGACGAAAACCGACCGGTGGGCATCGGAATCGGAGGTCGCCAGGCTTTGTTGCAAGGGACGGCGAGAGTGTCACGCCACCAGACCTTGCAAAAACGACTCTTTAATCAATCGATTACACTGACTAAGACACCTTGAACCAATGATTGATGGGTATGCTGTATCCACTGAACATAATCCTCGTATGGACCTGAGCGCTTTTGTGTCTGGGCTGTTGCACCCGCTGCGAGTGCCGGATACTGATCGCGAGACTTGCCCATGCGCGCCGACACGGCTTCGTGCCACGGTCTGGATACATATATGTTGATCCTTCGCTCTTGTAGGAAGATGGCTCATACCATACGTACATCACAAATCAACAGATCAATCATCCAAGCGAGCAGTCAATCAAAGCATCGACGGATACAGCTCATACCATTGCTCAACCCCCAACACTCTCATCGATTGACCACAACATGGACTCGAAAACGACAGAAGTAGTCAACTGCTTCCCATCGATGCAATGTCTGAGCGGAAATATTCCAGACGAATGCAAGACAGGCAACATCGTCTGCCCAACACTCCCACGAACACCTTCGGATTCAAGCATAACCTTTCCAAAAACACCAGGCACAAACTCCGTCGCAGTGTCAAGCAGCGACTCAGAAGCCTCAGCAGACGACAAAACCCCAATCCCAATCCCCACAGCATCGATACCCACAAACCCTCAAAGACCAACCCGACCACACCGCAGAATCCCCCACACAATCATCGAACGCCGCTACCGAGATAACCTCAACACCCAAATCGAAACTTTACGACTCTCCCTTCCAAGTCTAAAGAACGCATACGTATGTTCCCCGGACGTCGAGGACTCTGCTCTACCTCCAAGGCTGCCTTCGAAAGCCATGATCATTGCTACTGCGGCGACGTATATCAAGGAACTTGAAGCTGAGAGGAATGGGGCTATTGAAGCTGTGAATTCACTGCAGCAGCAGGTCAATGATTTGCAGAAATTGATTAGTTGTAATGATTGTTCGATATTGCAGTATTTGCAGGCTGTTGGGGGAAATGCGGCGGCGGGACAGCAAGGGATCGCGGTTTGATGGAGCTCTCTGGTCGAAAGGGAAGGACTTCTTATGATGTTAATGACGATGATATGGCATTGGCGTTTGGAGAGCAATAGAGCTCGAAGTTTCAGCGCAGAATTATGGATGGCATAAAAGCAGACCCAAGATGGCGGTCGATTTGCGAGGAATCAGAAGAGTCGAACTGGTCGAGATCCAGGACTTGATAAAGAGTTCTAATATCGGTGCTGTGCCAGTCAGCTACCAAGACGAATGAATGGAAGCAGCGCTTCTCTACTCAATACTTGCATATAATGCATAGCTCTTGTTTGATGTCCTCGGTCATGTCCTTCTGCTGTGAGTATGTCTCGGTGTCATTGGTGCGTGCTTGCCTGGTGGGCACTCGTTTTTGCTAGTTTCGCTGCTTGTCGAGTTCTTGCCTGCCTTTCAGAGAAACGTCAAAGCAACATCACCTCTCGCCATAATTCTACTTTGCACGCCGATCAGACTTGTATTTGAACAGCATTGAACACTGTTTCAAGCATCGTCGACCTAGTTCATGCTATACTTTCCGCACGACCATGGCGACACTCCCTGCCCTTCCACCGCACAAGCCACCAAGCCTTGATCGCTTCACAGAATTCGAGCAGACACAACAGGTCCCTAGGAGCAGAGCAAAGCGCGCGATGCGTGAAGGGATGTCAGATTGCTTGCCACGAGCAAAGCTTGCATACACTCCACATCGTCGCCGCCGTTCGCTTCGTGTTATCAACGCACCGAAATACTGCATCTACGCCCCGCCAAGCCAACTCCATCTCAGCCAGAATACTACAGAATCAATGCCTTCCGCAGCACGCTAATGCTCATCACTCTGGACTTGTTGGCATTGAGCCATTGGGACTGGTGCGGTCGGTGAGCATTGAGCTGATCTGCGATAACGTACGCCTCGCATTGGACCTCTTTGCCAGCACAGACAGCTTCATTTCTAGGTTCATGGGTTGTGGTTCTCGGCTGATCCTGGCCATGACTCGCAATCGTCCCTGCAGCCTGGTTGTTCAAAGTTCATGCGCTGTTCGCATGCGAGACGCTTTTCTCGGCATTGACCACGAACGGTCTCATGCTGAAGAGGAAGAAGCCCGAACACAGACCATTTCAACATCTCATGAAGAAGAGTTTGATGGATGGGCACGAAGATCTACACGTGATGCCCAATCCATCAGGTCCCAGGTCCAGGTCCAGCCACAACCCATGAGCTGGGTACGACAGGCGACAGCAACTTTGTGCGTCTCAAGTGAGGCAAAATGGTCCCACAACAGCTTTTGGATCTAGAAACGCTGTCGCAGCACAGCATTTCCATCAATTCTCCCCGTGTAATCGATGTCGAGTCGTCTCAATTGGCTTCGGGATTCTTTGACAACTGTGACTGCCGCTAATGGCTAGCTGGCCGGCCGCATCATAGCGACCTCTTCTACTGCGTGTCTCACTGGCCACATGCAGCTTGGAAGACCGCTGCAGCTCTGATTCGCTCGAAACAACCACGCCATGTGATGCCTTGCCGAAGGTCTGCGTTGTCGCTGCAGGAAAATAAGTCCTCTGCCCAATGATGACGGCGGGCAACTGACAGCATTCATGCATGCTGTTTGGACCGCACCTTCCGCGGCTCGTTGACGAGACACTGAGATGCAGAGCGTGCTCGATCTGGGGCAAGTTCTCGGCACAAGGAAATGCTGGACACTTGCCGATGACATTTGATTGGATCATGCAGGCTGGCCTCCACACACATTGCCAGCAGACTTACTCGTGACTTTTCTGGGATGAGGCGAGATCACTCCGCCAGTCTGAACGACATGGTCACCTCTCGTGGGTGCGCCTGTCATCTTCCGCCATACAGACGTTTGCCTTGTCGCGGTGAACGAACGAGATTTGAATATTCCTACTTGCACGCACACGCAGCGCATCACATCGCATTACGAAATCCACCCTGCAGTAACCTGTACGCTCACGCGCGGAGTTCGCATCGCCTGCGCCGGTGTGTTGTCGGAACGACTTGCGGCTTGCTGCAGCGCCTGTCCCCGGACCTCGTCGTCAGCCAAATTGCGATGAAGTGAATGAAGCCACCGACTTTCTGCTGTCCAACCAACCCGCCGGTGCTCAAGCGATGCTTGACACTGGCTCGCCACCAGATGATGGTGAAAAGGATCGCGCCTGCTGTACGTGTTTTCTCTGACCCGTAGTTTGCTGCTCATCATAGCCTTTGCCGCTTAGACACCGAAGCATATGCAGCTGTGTGCTGGCAATGCTGGCATCTGTGACGGACGCTAAAAGTCATGCAGCTGTACAACCTCTAAGCTCGCACCATGCCTCGAGGTCTTCGACACCAGGAATCTCCTCTCTGGATGGCACGCCGCGATATCTCTGCTTTCCACCTTCCACTCCCACTCTGCCAAGACCAGGATCAGTTTCACCTCCGCCACCTCCAGATATGGCCTACAAAGCGGCGTGCCTGTTCGAACCCATCTCGGATGGCCAAGATGACCGACCATCTCACGAGCAGACAGGTGCAGGAATGACCGCTCCTCTTATGCCACGGCCACAGCGATCTATTCGTATGCCGTCGCCATCGCGGCAGACCAGCCAACAGGTCGAGGAACCAGGGTACATGGCGCCGCTATCTGAGATCAGCCATCTTCTGCGCCTGCAGAAGTACCATAAGCGCAGAGCTATCCAGGCCCAAGAAAACCTCCATTACCTTCAAATAGCAGCTGCGAAGACTGCACGTCTGTCCAGAGCGGCTTACTCGGTCCAGCACTCCTTGGCGGAATGTATCAAGTCCGAAGATAAGAACAGCTTCGCCAACCTCCTTCATGCATTCCAAGATGCCTGTGATGATGCTTTCCGGCCGACTTCGTCCACAGTCCAGGAGGCAGCACCAGGATCGACCGGAGAATTGAGGCCTACAAGCACATTCTTGGACAACTTATCGGCAGCATCCAGGACTACCATCATAGATTTTCTAAGTAAAGTCAGACACGATGGCACGTTTATGGCTGACCGTTTAGCATCATTGTCACATAAGGAGCTGGTAGGCCTCCTTCCGCAACGGAATACTGCAAGGTCCTCGGATTCCATATTTGGTACAGCATCAAGGTCCATATCGCGGACATCGAGGCCTCTAGGATTTATTGTTGATGCACAAGTGGACCTTCTGACTTCGCATGCTTATGGAAGTGCCCTGGAAACTCTGATATTTGCGTCCAGTGGCTTCTCCCAGAAGCACTTGGTCGAGGAGCCTTTGATCACAGATGCCTGGGCCACGGTATGTGCCAAATTGGTATCGGAGCAGAAACCAGGCAGCGAGAGAATTGTTCCGCATGTTCTCGATATTTGGTCCTCACTTCTGCCATGGCCGGGCAAGGACAGGCTGGAAGATTGGATCCTGCAAACACTCCAGAAAGGAGCATTTCTACTTGAGCAGCCTAGCAAACAAACATTCCGGGCACGTGTCGAAGGCCGATCCGAGGTGTCTCCCGAGGATGAAGCCCGCACTGAGGCCTTTTATGTCCAGGCTGCCGACAACTTACTTGACTTATTTGGCGACCAGAGCATACCAAGTGTCTTGCCACCTGGAGCATTGAGGTTCTGTCGTGCGATTTATGATCGACTACGAGACTCTACTGGCCACCAGCGTGCCTTTCCCGCGTTTGTCGTGACACGATGGCTGTTTTCGTCCTTCATCATGGATCTCTTGGCTCTTCCTGAGGTATGCTCAATCATCAATGCTTGTATCGCCGGGAAGAACTTCACTGACTGCGACAGGCTCATGGTCTACTGACTGACCACTACGTTTCTGAAATTGCACGCCAACGAATCTTGCGTGAAGCAGCTATGCGCGCACAAAAAGCTGTCTTTGATGTCGCTTACTCCTGGTCGGTATTCTTGCAAGCTGCATACATATCATCCGCTGACCCTGCTACAGGAAACACGGCAATACAATCTCACCACAGACTGCGACTCGAGTGAATGCTATCATGCTCCGGTTTCAAGGATCTGTTTCTGGCGACCTTAGCATGCCTGCTGCAGTCCACAACCCGTCAAAGAGCTCGGCTCGCTTCATGGCGGTCTCGATCAAGGATGTCACCACTGCGTTGTTTTCCCTCTATCCGCAACGTCGTCCTGCTTCAGTGTCTTCTGATGTCGACTATCATAAGTCTGGACTGCAGTCGTCAGCATCGTCGATCTCTGGCTTTTCGCTCTTTCGACATGAGAAAGCGTTCGAACCTGCCCAGCTCACGACTTCAATTTCGCAGGATGTGCAACACCTCAGCATTACTGAAGGTGACGCCTTGGAAGACTCTACTTCTGATGAGCACGTCGTTCGTGAAGCTGCACTCGAGCTCGAAGAGTTTGCCACCAGTCGAGTAACCTCTTCAAGGGAATTCTGGGAAGTGTTTGAGGTGCATGCTGATGCTACAACACTCACACCAATGCGCGAGAAGTATTCCGAAATCCAGACTTTGCGACAGCGGAAGGACGACCACTCCGCCGTCATGCCTAACATCGTCTCGCCTGAACTCATGCCTTGCGTTAAGGCGGTTGAGGTGCTGTTGTACAAGTTTCACAGCGAGCTGCAGTCCATCTCGTCACGACCGGTTCCAGCATGGCCGGAGCTTGAAGCTCTTTTTGAGCAGGCGATCCAGGATAGTCAAAGTCGTTCGGATTTTGTTGGGGCTCATCGCTGGTTCCAACAGCGTCACGAACTACATTCCCTCGCTTTCAAACAGCCAGGATTGGATGCACTTCAGATCGTGATCGAACATGTGAAGCTCAACTCCGAGAAGTCCATTGCTCAAAGTACAGAGCTGCAACGGATTTGCGAGGAGTGGTCAACTTCCACGCAGACACAGCAAGCTCTTCGCAATAACAACATCAAGCCCGTCTTGGACAGCTGCGAGCGACTCCGAGATAAGATGTGGTATGTTGCAGACGCTCGCACTTCTGCTGCATACGATGAAGCACGCTCGATAGCAAGCGCACTCCGAATCATGGGAAGAAGCAAGCGACAAACAAGACCACGAATGTCGCCTCCACTACGACACTGGAGCACGTCGAAAATTTCCTCCACCAATCTCCATCTTAAGACCGAGGCTCAAATTCTGGACATTCTGAGCGCCAAGCCAGAACATGGAGGTTCTAACAAGCTGAGTGACGACCAGGCTAAAGGTACACAGCAATGGATGGATCGGAACAACATTGACAACCTTTGCCGGGGGGAAGAGCGTCTGCACAAGCTTTGCATGGAGATTCGCAAATGCGTCGATCAGATCACCAACACTACCGACAACTCTTCGATTTTGACCTCTGCGCTCTTCGCTCGAGACGGACCAGCTCGTCAGGCACAAACACTCCAGAGGCGACCCACATTACTTTCTGGATTTCACAGCAACACCACGCAACCGCATTACCTGTCGTTCTCGAACCAGATGCGTAGCAATGATGCTCTGTCCAGTACATCTCATACCCTGTCAAGCGTCAGTTCGAGAGGCTTTCTGGATTCTCGCAGCCCCACATTGACGAACAAGTCATCGATGCCTTTCTGGTCTCCGGCGATGACTGAAGTCGACTCTCCTTCGAGCGCAACTAGTGTGATATCCTCACAGACACAGGCTGCACATGACATGTTCGCATCCAAGCTGCAAGCACCGGTTTCTTTTACTCCTGACCAACAGGCTATGGAGAGATTTCGACAGCGAGTCACGAGCCTTCTGTTGAGTGACCTGACATCAGTGCTCTTCAAGGAGGGGAGCGAGACTGATAGCGCATTCTGGTCTGGTCTGGGCATGGAGCTTACCGAGCGTCACTTCCACACTCTGAATCCATTGCACTCTAGCATCGGGTCACAAACACCTACAGCAGATTCAATCTCGGCTCTAAAGCCATCCTTCGCCCGCTTTGGCTTTGAGACCGCTTTCGAAATCCTGCTGCAGAAGTTCTCGATCACGTCAAATCCGGCCGCAAAGCTGGGCCACATTTACGACATAGATAAACTGCTTGTGCCATACATGATCGAACAAGGTACACTTGGATCTCCATCAGCCTCCTTCGCGCGTCCAGCTTCTGAAGATGCGCAATTTGAGCAGGATGCCGGTGTACTGCCTACAAACGAGACCAGCGTGACCGGCTTTCGCAGTGTATTCTCGAAGAGCTCAATGCGACCCTCAACAATTTTCAGAGACCTGCAATACATAGCTGCGCTGCTACCATCAGCAACGCTTCAAGAAACGCCACAAGGCAAAGCTTTCACAAATGCCGCAGTAGCCATCACAAGTCTCAAGAACGAAGTTCGTGGGATCATGGTCGAAACCGCCGATAGCATCATAAACTACCACTCCAACAACCGCGGCCACGGTCGAACTTCCTCAACCGCCCAGCAACAACGCGACTCCGCCACATTCTCAGCACCGAGCCGGACCCCATCAGCCGAAGACATCGCTCGCTACAGCATGGCCGACGCCGCCTATCTCTACCAAATCGCCGCCAAGGAAGGCGATATCGTCGCACAGCGCGAATTGGCCACTTTATACCTCACCCATCCCGAACTCATGGAACACGTCATCGCACCATTCTCGAGACCCCGAGATGTTTTCAAGGAGGAGTTGGAAGGCAAATGGAGGAAGAATCAAGATCCTAATCGTTGTGATCCTGTGACTATGTGTGTTGCGCATCATTGGATGAGTCTTAGTGCCAAAGGCGGAGATTCTTTGGCGAAGGAGTATTTGAGACAGAGGGAGGAGATGGATAGTTTTTGATGATTGATGCGTATAGCGAGGCGCTTTTGGGTAGAACATGGTTGTTTCATGGGTAAGGGGTTGTATAGGTAGATGATGGGGTTTTCCGTTAACCATACGATATGATACCAGAATTTGACATTTGCAGATATATGTGAAGAAGACTATTCATTGTCAGAAGATCTGCTTCAATGACCCTGAGGTATAATCTCCTCAAGCCATGCCACCATTTATCCTCAAAACCTGCCCATTAATCCATCTACTCTCCTCCCCAACAAGCATAGTAATCGCATCAGCAACCTCATCCGGTTCTCCAATCCGTCCATAAGGATTCAGATTCCCAATCGCTTTAATGACACCTTCCGGCTTGCCCTTCATGAACAACTCAGTAGCAGTTGGCCCCGGAGCAGCACAATTCACCGTAATTTTCTTCTCCGCAAGTTGAGGATCTTTGGCCAGGACTTTCGTCATCTGCTCGATTGCGCCTTTCGTAGAATTGTATAATAAGTAATTTGGTTGGACGGTCGAGGCAGCACAAAGAGTTGTAGAGAAGAGAACAATTCGGCCGTCGGTGGACATATGCGGAATTGATTTTTGGACGAGGAAGTAGGGACCTTTCACGTTTAGGGCGAAAGTTTTATCGAAGTCGGATTCTGTTGTTTGGTGTACGTCTTTCATGGGAAGAATTCCGGCGCAGCAGATTAGGATATCGAGTTTCTTGTAATTCTTAATTGTGGTTTGGATCATTGTTTCGGCGCCCGAGATGCTGCTCGCGTCGGCTTGAATCGCGAGGGCTGAGGAGCCAGGGTGGGAGGACTTGATTTTGGAGACCAGGTCGTCGGCGGCTTTGGAGTCGGAGGAGTAGTTGATTACTACTGTTGCGCCTAGACTGGCGAGACGGGTTGAGAGGCTGGCTCCGATGCCTTTGCTGCCGCCTGTGATGAGGGCGACTTTGCCGGAGAGTGGTCCTGAAGACATTTCGTTTGTGATCTCGCGCTTGTCGTGGTGAATGGTCGGGATAGCTTTCTGAAGTGGTTTGGGCAGATGCTTTGTGAATTTCGAAGACATGTAGCTGGAGGAGTGGTTGAAACAGCAATACAACAATGAAGACTGCGATACTTTTATATCATATCTTGCCTACCTTTCTTCTTCCTATGCAGTTGGCTGAATAATGCGGCGTGGACAGCACGAAGAATCGGTCATTGTGCTGGTGGCTGCTGCTCATTGGTATGGCGGAGGTAGGATGCTTGAGCAAGGCTTCGGACTAACCCTCTTGCAACGCCATGGCGTACAAGAACTTTGTAGGATTGTGGCTTCTGCATCCGGCACAGCATGCGAGACTCATGGCAGCCGACACCGGTTTGCCGGACGTAGAGGAGAGCAGGCTGTCAGCTCCGGGCTTGGCATTGGCATGCGGTATCGCTTGAGGATCACTGCTGTTCCAGGCTGCCGCAATCCTCCCGCCTCTCCAATGTGGCTGTCTAGAGCTGTCGTGTCGTTGTCGACATCATACTTCTTGACGCGATGAATGTTTGACTCTTCTCGCCTCCTTCGACGGAAACCCGGACTCATACATGCTCTTTCTGCCGCACTGCAAACACTGCCAACAGATCAAGTTTCCCACAGCACAGCTATGGATCTTGACGAGAGCAACTTGAAACGCCTGTGTCTTTCCGGGATAGGTAGCGGCCACGTCGGGAAGGAATCATGAGGGCCACCAGGGCATGTGCAGTACTAAGCCTGCTTCGCTTCACTTTGAACGGAAGACACTTAGTCACATCTCTGGAGAGAATCAGAAATGGATCCTAGAAGCTTGTAATGGAGTCTCCTGCCGCGGCACGGTTTTCATGGGATGCAGGTCGATGATAAGAGCAAGTGAACAGGTTGCAGAGGAATGTAGCCACCTGGTTGAGGTCTCGATGAGTAGAGTTTAGCTAGTCGGAAGCACCCGCGTATGACATAACATTGTTTACTCTTATGTTTCTAACACTATTGTTTCCACCAGAACACAACTATAACGTGTCGCAAACATATAAACGGATAGCGGATCGAAGACTATAGATTATTTCCTTTTAAACGATAGTTAGACTAACGAATTCCGCCTAGTAGAAGTATTAGAATAAGTACGCTAAGTTAATCTATTCTATAAAGCTTACTAAGCCGTATCGTTACCCGTATAGCTTTAGTAATAATACTTTCTATATAGGCTTCTTAGTTTAATTACTAAAATAACTAATAATAACTAGTAGTAGTAGACTAAGAAAATAAAGGAAGAAAGATAAAAATATAAGTAAAAAAATTCGCTATAGGCGAGGAAATAGAAAGAGGTAGATACGACTAAAATCGAGATCTTCTTTATAATATATATATAGATAGATATATACTACGAACTAGCTATTAAGGATTATTAGGATAAGGACTATAAACGAGGGCCTATATACTAAGTAGTATATAATACTATAGTATTAGTATACTATTAGTAAATCTAGCGCTTCTTATATCTACTTAAAGAATATAAAGAAGAGTTATAGCTATACGAGAAGATTATATCTCTTACTTAGTACTTCTACTAGACGGCTTCTTAATATTAGTAACTAAGTAGTAATCTAGCTCTTAACGAGAGTATATAGAAGTTGTACTATAAGAATATAGATATCTCTAAAGTAGATACTAAGATAGCTAGTTATAGTATTAAATATTTCGTTATTATAGACTATAAATATTATCTAGACTTCGCTTACTATACTACTATAGGATCTATAGATTAATACTCTAAGTAGAAGTAATACTATAACCTAGGGCTAACGTACGCTATTACCTACTAGCTCGTAGAGCGAGTTATTACTAATACTTTAATAAAGAACTCTATTATTTACTTAGATAACTACTTTACTTCGTATAAGCTAATAGTAGTAATAAGAGATATAGATATTAGCTATATTAGTACTATTACTAACTAAGCGGATTATAGTATAGATTAACGTCTTTATACTATTAAGAATAATAAGTCCTTTAAATACTAATAGAGTACTAATTAGTAGATAACGAGTCTAGATTAACGAGTACTATATATCGCTTACTAAGACTATAGAAGGGTCCTATTTATATTAAATTATAGCCGCTTAGATAAGCGAGTATTACAGCTTAAACGACGCGTATATAACGGAGTAATAGATTATAAGATATACTAAGCTATATTCGAGTCTAGAGTCTATTAGAAGTACTTACTAGTACTAACGCCTATCGCTAACTATAATACTTATATAGATAGCGTTAATTAAATTAATTAGATAAGAGCTAACTATACTATATTCCGCTAGTACTAGCGTAACTAGAAGGCCTATCTCTACTAGATACTAGATATAACGCTTATTAACTACTTTCTACTTACTAGTAAAGTAGACTCTAATAATATCTTTAAGACAATATATAGTATTAATAACTATAAGGACGACGACGAGAGATTAGTAGTAAGGGACTATATATATAACTACTAGCGCGACTTCCGTATAGATCTTATAAAAGATATCTTCTATAATAATAAGTATATATCTAAGTATCGATTAATAGATCCGCTCTACGATAATCTAATATACGGCGACTATTACTAATACGTAAAGATCCGTAAGCTTAGATACTATAAGGCGTACGAAGCTAATAGATAGAAGGCTAAACTAGTATTTAAATATAAGATAGAAGAAGATCTATCTAACTATTTACTTTAAGATAGATACGAGAATAAGTAGAAGTGTACTAACTAGAAGTATAATACCTATACTAATATATATCTATATCCTTAAAGTAAATACCCTTATTAGTAAGAATATATAGATACGCTAGATAATAGATAGAGCTTCGTTAGTAATAGTAATAGACCGACTCGTATTTAGTAAGAAGTAGACGATAACTATAACTTTATATACTTAGTAATAGTAGACGACGGCTTCGAGAATAGCGTATCTCTTAACTCTAAGCGTTACTAGATCGACTAAGAGAATATTTTTCCCTTAGACGTCTACTATATCTAAACTAGTACTACTAAGAGCTCCGTATCGATTCGAATATACTTATAAATACTATTAAATATCGAATAACCTAGTAGTAACTATAGTCTTATTATAGGGATAGGTTAGTACTTAGAAAGTCGAGTTCTCTAGCCTCTCCTCTCTAATACCCTACTTAGTACTCTAATAGCTACTCTAGTAGACTAACTAACTCTAGAAAATATAAAAAGTATAGGTAATAATAACTATATATAGGGCTTTTAGGTCCTAGTAAGTACTATCCTTAATATAGTAAAGAAACGAGAAAGAGATATATAATTAAGTCTTAACTTTCTAGTATCGAAGGAGAATACTATATCTATAAGCTCTCTATATTAGTAATAGCTATAGGACTAAATATAAGATTCCTTACTAAATAGGCCTATTCTTTCCCTCTTCCTTTATTTTCTTTAAGAATTAATAAATACTATCTTCTCTATTAAAAGAAGATTATCTTCTAAAATCCTTAATCTCTAGTCTATATCTTTTATATACTCTTATAGCTATTCCTTTTTATATAATAGCTGCTCTACCTTATCTTATAGCTCTTTACTTATCTTCTACTATATAAATAGCGGCGGACTATACTTTTCTATATAGATAGCTATTCTATCTATTATATAAATACTAGACTTTATAGAACGCTTAGTATCTAGCGGATCGCTTT